>JBBYHO010010610.1:21905-57062 GCA_038382025.1 Adansonia gregorii
CCAACTATATTGGTTTTCTACCTAACCAACCACATTGGGTTTTCACTTTTTAATGTTGATTTCGATTGGGCTGTGTCTATTAGCTTCTCTTCGGGTTTCTCGTTTTGGTGCCAATTTCACTGGAACAAAATCATTAGCTACTCTTGGGCTTTAGTGCCAATTTCACCCAGACAAAACCATTAGCTACTCTTGGGTTTTTTAATTTTAGTGCCAATTTCAACAATGGCAAAACCATCATCTACTCTTGTGCTTTTGAAATTTAATGCCAATTTTGACTAGGTCAAGGCCAGTATCTACTTTTACGCCTTTAACATTTTGGTGCCAATTTTATTGGGACAAAACCATCATCTACACTAGGGCTTTTTCATTTTGGACCTAATTTTCATAGGGACAAAACCATCAGGTACTCTTTGGCTTTTATGTAGGCCAACTACATTGGTTTTCTACCAAATGGAATGAACCTAAAAAAATCCTATTGATTTTTCTTTTACTCGAATGAAGTTAACTTAAAGCTTTCTTCACTTACCTTTCACAAGATTAAATAAAAAGGCCATTTTGCTTTAATGGTTCATAACTAAATGAAGTTGACTTAAATCCTTCTTCACATACCTTTCACAGGTTTGAATGAAGAGGCCATTTTGCTTTACCAGTTCCTAACCAAGTGAAGTTAACCTAAAGCCTTATTTACCTACCTTGTATAGGATTGAATGAAAAAGCTAGTTTACTCTACTTGTTCCCAACCAAAGTGAAGCTTCTTCAATTACATTCACAAGATCATAAAAAGGCCTTTTTATTTCACTAGTTTCCAACCAAGTGAAATTGACTTGAAGCCTTCTTCATCTACCTTTCGTAGGGTTAAATGAAGAGCCTATTTTACTTCACTGTTCCTAACCATGTGAAGTTAACTTAAAGCCTTCTTTGTATAACTTTCACAAGATCGAATAAAGAGGCTACTTTACTTTACTAGTACCTAACTAAATGAAGTTGACTTAAAGCCTTTTTCATTTGCCTTTCAAAGGATCGAATGAAGAGGCCATTTTTTTCACTGGTTCCTAACCAAGTAAAGTAACTTAAAGCTTTTTTCACCTATCTTTTACAAGATTGAATGAAAAAGCCATTTTACTTCACTGGTACCTAGCCAAGTGAAGTTGACCTAAAGTTTTTTTTCATTTACCTTTCATAGGATTGAATGAAGAGGCCATTTTTCTTTACTAGTTCCTAACTAAATAAAGTGAATTAAAGCTTTTTTCACCTATTTTTTACAAGATGGAATGAAAAAGCCATTTTACTTCATATGTTCCTAACCAAGTGAAGTTGACTTAAAGATATCTTCACCTATCTTTCATAGGATCGAAAAAAGAGGCTATTTTACCTCACTGATTCTTAACCAAATAAAGTGAAGTTGACTTCATGCCTTTTTCACCTACCTTTCATCAAATTGAATAAAGAGGCCATTTTACTTCACTAGTTCCTAACCAAGTGAAGTTGGCCTAAAGCTTTTTTCACCTACCTTTTAGGTAATTAAATGATGAGGTCATTTTACTTCATCAGTTCCCAACCAAGTGAAGTTGACTTAAAGCCTTTCTTCATCATATTTTTCACAGGATTAAATGAAATGGCCATTTTACTTCACTAGTTCCAAACCATGCAAAGCTAACTTAAAGCCTTTTTCATCTATCTTTTAAAGGATTGAATGAAGAGGCCATTTTACTTCTCAGTTCCTAACTAAATTAAGTTAACTTAAAGCCTTCTTCACATACCTTTCACTGGATTGAATAGAAAGGCCATTTTACTTCACCGGTTCCTAACTAAGAGAGGTTGACTTAAAGCCTTCTTTACCAGTGTTTCATAAGATCGAATGAGAAGGCCATTTTACTTCATTGGATCCTAACCAAGTAAAGTTAACTTAGAGCCTTCTTCATCTACCTTTCATAGGATCGAATGAAAAGGCCATTTTACTTTACTGGTTACTATCCAAGTGAAGTTGATTTGAACTTCTTTATCTTTCACAGGATTATATACTTTACTTCATCGATTCTTAATCAACTGAAGTTAACCTAAAGCCTTCTTCACCTACCTTTCATAGGATCAAATGAAAAGGCCATTTTACTTCATTGGTTTGTAACCAAGTGAAGTTGACTTAAAGCCTTCTTCACCTACCTTTTACAGGATCGAATAAAGAGGTAATAGAATTTGAAATATCTTTTTTGTAAGGCCTCATTAATCTGAGCCTCATTGTTGCCAATTTCTCTTTTTTGCTTGCTGTTAAAGGTTAAAAGGCAATTTGACATTTACCCTTCAAAATCTTTCTTTTAATCTTGGCTTCAAGAATCTAAAGATTGTTCAATTTTTCTTAAAAAGTCACTGACATATCAAATTAGTGTTTATAGATTTAGTTATACAACTTATGCTGTTGAATAAGAGTTAATATTTTGGTGCTCGAATTACATTTAAATAATCCTATTAAAATCTTAAGAAGTATCACACTTTATCTAAATTCCAAGATTTACGAAATAAGATCACCTTTTCATTCTAACCTAAGAAAAAAATCCATTTGATCAAAAACTATGACAATTTTAAAATAATTTCACCCATGACTTTTTCAATATCAAGGATAATTGATATGTTATTTTCATCTTTTGATGTTAAGGCTTTCTTATAATAGATGATCACTATTTTTGACATCTTTAAATGAGATGGGGAAATGAATTTGGTGGCATAAACGGTGATACTTCTAGAATTTGTCTTATAACAAGTAGGAAATGAAAATCAAAGTTTATCAAGACCAAGTTCAGATGGATGTTCCTTTCATGAGAGTTCCTTAAAAGGCAAACAGTTAAGTTATAACATCCTTTTAATTTTCAAATACAATAGATCGATAGGGTTAGACTAATGCCGATAAACACTAAGTCTTAAGAGGTTAACTTAGAAGGCCTTTGGTACATATTAAATTCTAAGGTAGGGTATGAATGCTTTGAAAGATTATCTTGAAAGGAATCCATATTTGGGCATTTGACTCAACCTTTTGTTGACGTCATGAAATTTCTAGATGTTCAAGATCATTTCTAAATTAACAAGGAAGAGTTTATTTCTTTCAATGGCTAGTTTGTCGATTTAGGAGTAATTTCAAAGCCTTTAAGTTGTTTTAGGCCATTTTTTTTTGTGTTTTTGCCCTAGAACTTTATTTGTTCTTCATTTTTTTCTTTTTTTGCTTTCTTCTTTTTTAATTTATTACCCCATCATATTCTTGAGGACTCGAAAACCATCTAAAAAGATAAATTTTTTAAGAGTTTCCTAAGAATGATCCAATAGGTCAAATAGCTATGTTTGATCGAAATAAACTTTTGCAAGTAAGTAACATAGGCCATAGTTTAAGGTTTAGAAAGCAAAAGATAGACAAGCCCAAATTAAATGCTTAAAGGTAATTAAATCAAAGATCATTTCACCTCAAAAGGCATTTGCATCTGGCATGCCTTTAAGACAAAATACATATTTATTTCTTCATTTATTTCTCACTTTTTCATTTTTCTCTACTTTTTTTTATTTTTTTCTTTATCTTGCTTTTTTCATTCTTCACTTTGAAGGAATTTCGAATTTGAACTTTGAATTGATATTCAATTTTGTGTCATGACAACAGATTTATTCTTCTTTCATCTTTTATAATGGAATTTAGTCCTTCTAATTTTAAGGCTTTATTTTAATTGCCCTTAGTATGGAAGGTGATTCTTGGTTAGGGTTTAAAGAAAGAATAAATTATTAGGTTTAAAGGGGACTGCAATGGAAATAATTTTTATATTCATAAAAGGAGAGATAGATGGCTATTTGTCATTTTAAACAAAGCCATTTGAATTGACAAGCATTTGTTAGGAAAATGTATAATTTTCTTTCTGGAATCATTTAAGTCCCTCAATAAAAAGATGTTGTACTCAACTTTTCTTGAATTTTATTTTTCATTTTTTCAACATTTTAGCTTAATGGATGCTTCTCAAGATCACCAACTTTGTAGCCACCAACAAATGTTGCTTTTGGTTGAGCCTTTAAGAAAAAATTGAATTGGCATGGAGGAACATCTTAAATTTCATGTCTTATTTGTCGAACATTAGATTGAAAAGATTTTATTCAAGAGGAAAGGATGTTTTTGGCTCATTTTTACTCCCATCATTTTTAAATCAAGGATTTGGAAGAGTGTCATAGAAGTGACAATAAAAGGTTATCCAAATAAATTTGATAGATCTTGGGATACCATCATTTTTTTTAACACATGTCAAACTATTGGTATCTATATACACCTTATTTTATCGAGGCCTTTTTTTTGTATCTCGAGACATAAGTGAAAGATGATACAATAAAAAAATAAAAATTAAAATGAGACAACTATCAAGTATCATGTTGCCTACTAAAATCATTTTTTTTTGCTCGTAGTATCGATCCATACTTCATTGTATAGATACTCATGGGTAAAAATTACCTTGTGCATTGATAAAAAATGTTTTATATCGATACACCAATGTATTTTACCCAATTTTAGCCATTTTTTAGCCTTTGAAAATCCAATTCAAGCATGCTCTTGCAACAAAAATCATCATAATTCATGCCAAGCCTCAACATTGGGCTCATGATTAGACTTAGACAAATTTTTAAAACCTAAATAGCTAATGACAAGGAACATTTTCATGAAATATATGGTTCTCAAAAAGTGTGTTTAGCTTTTCTCTTGTCACAGGTTGTTACAGCTTTTTTGCAAAACCAATGGAAATAAGAGTAGCTGGGCATAGTACCTGGAGTTATCCTTGAGTACATGAATGAAAATAAAAAATGCCTTTGCTTTGTCTGCAAGGAGAATGGGCTGAACCTTGAATTTAAAAGGGGGCTAAAGTTGGTTTAGCCAGTAATCAATTATTTTTTTCTAGCAATCTCCAAAAAACCTCTAACAACCTTCAACCCTAAAATGCCCCTGAAAGCAATATTCCATTACCTTTCACCTTAAATCTTTCTCTATTCCCATAACTCCTTAAAATCGCCACCAAAAATACCTCTAAGACCCTCAATTCCCTTTATCCTTCCTCTTAAAACTTCTTTCCATCAACACCCTATCATAAAACTCTTTTTTCTTTTTTTCATCATTTCATTGCACATCAACATTAAAAAAAAAAGAAAAAAGGTGAGCCAAAGTTGCTACTAAAAAAAAGGCTAAAGCTTGAGGCTTTTAGTATATATTCTCACTTAGCTTTATCTTTTTTCTCATTTCCACCACTTGTGTCATTTTAGTGAACTATTTGTGCTACCATGACCATCATAGGAATCACATGCATTATTGTTGCCTTAGTTATGGTAGTCTTACTATTTTTATGTTCTTTTTATGTCTTAATATTACTTGATAGGCCAAAAATCTTCTCTTTCATTCTAAGCAGTGCCTTATTCATGCATTTTTTATCATGTTTCACCTATCTTCACATGCTTAATGCATGCTTGAATGTTTTACCTAACATGCATTGAATATGTTTCCTAACATGCATTGAACATGTTCATGCCTTGAGTATGTTCATGCATTTTCTTGTATTTTAAGGAGTCTCATGGCATAATAATGATGTCTTGAAAATTCCAGCATGCTTTTCTTTGCTTAAATATATTTATATGAATTTCTATAACTTGATTTTTGATGCCATTGATGGAGTTATCATTTTCATGCATTTTTTGTCAAAATGTTATTTTTATGTGTTTGCATGTGTCATCCTTGTTCATCTTTGTATGTTTTATTTTGCTCATGATGTCTTTGTCAAGATACTTGCCAAAAATATGATTTTCAAAAAAAAAAATCCCTAAGTTAAGTTCATGCTACCTCTAATAGATGAAGAATAGCATGGATTTAATATTTCATAAAATTGGTCTTCCAATCTTGGGGACAAACTAAACATTTTAGATTAAGATTCACGGTAAAAAAAGTTTAAACATGCTATTTTCCAAACAAAAATGACCCTTTCAGTTGATAAAAATATATATATTAACCCTTGATCTTGAGATTAACACTTTCATGGTGACATGGTCAACAAGTCGTTTCAACGTCCTAAACTAATCCAAGATTGTGAAATAAACTCATGATGCCCATGTTGTTCTGTTCCTTTATTGTGGATGTTCAGAGGTCCATAACCTGAGTTCGACCTTAAAAAACTCAAAAAAATCAAATAACCCTATTTTTGCTCTAGTAACACCATAATATAAATTTAAAAAATTATTTTTGAACCATAAATGATTTTTGTAAAATTTTTTGATATTTTTCACTTATAAGGCATCAAATTATCTTCCCAAAGATGTTGTGTTCGCCCTTACATCATCCTTATGAGGGAGTTGTGATTTTTTTACCTTTCTTTTCTAAAGCCCTTAAGACCAGTGAATTAAATTCTATTTTAGCTCATCAAATTATTTTTCTATGTTATTAAATATTTTTCCTATAACACAAAATTCCCCTTTCAGAACGGTATTGTTTACAATTTAACCATTTCGGATAAGCTTGAAATAATTTTTCAAAGTCCATTATGCCCTTTTCCTCATACATGCTGCCATTGTCAAAACAAGCATAATTCCAAAAATTAGTTCCTTTTAGAAGGTGATTTTTTAGGATTTTTAAAATATTTTTATTTTGTTCTTCATCGAGTTACCTTTCCAAAGGTCCTTGTTTACCCTTTGAAGCCTTTGGATGAACCCAAAATAAATTCAAGGAGGGATACAGTGAAATGTTGTCTCCTTTTTTTTTTTTTTTAGAATTAAACCAATCTCTTGAAATAACTTTATATAGATGTTTGAATGCCGTAAGCTGCATCCGATCGGTTCCCATACAACATAAACTCTTTAGGCTTGGATTAAGGCTTGAGATAAAATTATTTATTCAAATCTTTGGCTCTTTATTGTAGACACCTTATTCTGTTCGGGCTAATTTTTTTAGCACCTAGGGCATGGACGTGAGAGGAGGTGATGATATCAAAGATTAATGTAAAGATGTGGCATCAAAGGATGTAGTTTAAGGTGTCCGAGGATAAAAGATATGAGAAAATTCACAATTTGGCTTGAATATATCAATACATGGTTCTCATGTATCAATACAATGCTCCAACAATCCAAAAATTTGAAATGTCCCTATTTGTATCTATACAACATGTAAATGTATCGATACATAACCTTAGGTATCGATACAAAAGCTCATATATCGATACTAGGCCATGCCAAGACCAAAATGTGCATTCTGTAAAGAAATGTATTGATACATATCAACATGTATTGATACAATGGTTTATAGTATCGATACAATGGATGTATCTATACAATAATCATTGTATCGATACAATGTTCATTGTATCGATACACTCAAGGTTTTTGGACCAAATGTATCTATACATTCTATAATTTATCGATACATACAGGCCATTTTCTATGGTCTGAGCATTTTTTATTCATTCACCATTGATTAAAAACTTGATTTTAACTCATTTCTTTGCATCAGAAAAGATCAAAAGCCATATCAGATTACAAATTTAGACTTTGGAATTAATCAAAACATTTTTTGAAGTCTAAATTAGATTAAAAAGGTTAATGTCACATGATCACCTTACTCCTTCCTAGTTTATTAACCAAGATCACAGTCAGCCACCTTATTTGCTAGAAAATTATTTTAGCATTTAAACCAACCACCCTATGTCCATTATATTGGTAGTAAGTTGCTCTTTACAACCACTCTATAGCCACCAAGATAACATCACTTTGTTGCCGTTAAGAAATAACCAAAAACACCTTCAATTTGGCTCTAAAATGCTGGTATAAATAGACTACTTATGTATCTTGGCTGAGAGACTTGAGATTCCAGCTTGTTTTAGCTTCCAAAAACACATTCACATATCAAGAAAACCAAATCCAGTAGTTTTTCACTCATCACCCAAAAGCAACCCTCAAACACTCACTCTTAACCATTACATATTCTGAAAATCACCCTTATCCATACTAGAACCAAAACCTCATTATTTCTCTCTTTTTTTTTCTTATTAACAACAAGGAAAAGAAGAAAATTCAAGCCATCTGTATGACTCTAACTAATTAGCCAAAAATTAAAGTTTTGTTGGTATAACTTCTTACTTTATCACTTTCATTTTCTATTTTTTAGCATTTTCATCATTTTTGTGAGCTCTCCATGTTTCCACCACCTTCTTAGGATTCTCGCACATTATTGTGGCCTTTGGTTATGGTAGTTTAGGATTTAGATGCCTTAATGCCCCTTTGATGTGCAAAATGCCTTATTTCATCCTCATTATTTTGATAGCTCTTGTCATGCATTTTATGCCATATCCATGCATCTTGTTATAATTAATCCATGTATGAATCCTTAGCCTAGCATGTTTCAAGCATGTTTATATGTTAACTTGCATTTTGTCATGAATCATTGTCATTTTTAGCGTGCTTCACTCCATGAGATGTGTGCATAACACTTTCTTTGTCAAGACGATTGGTAAAGTTTGCATCCCCATTTATGTTTTATGCCATCCCCTTGTATGTTCATTGTCTTCTCCTTGTCTAATGCATGTTTGATGGCCATCAAAAATTTATTTTCAAAACCTCCCTAAGCTAAACATGTTAACATTAACCAATGAGAATTAGCACGAACTTAGCATTTTCTTTAAAGTTTGCAAAATATCTTAGGGAAAATTAAGTTTTCCAGATCTGAAATCTTGGTTAAACGAGCTTAAATCCTCTTATTTTGCAACAAAAAATGGCCTTACACTTGTTCTCAAAATGTTCGTGCCCTGTTTTTGAGTCAAAACCTTAAGTGGTATGATCAACAGGTTGTTTCATCATCCTAAAATACTCCGAAGCTATGCAAATAAGTTTGTGACGATCATGCCACTTTTTCCTTCCAGTAATGGATGTTCGAATGTCGATGACTCACGTTTGGACCCATAAACATAAAGAAAATAAGAAATATCCTCTGCTTTACTTTGTACCCTATTAGCAATAGCATTTTTACAAATTAAAAAATCACTTTAAAATTCCAAATGATTTTTCATGAATTTTATAATATTTTTTTCTGAAATTATGTCAAAATATCTTTAAAATGAGGTCTTGTTCATCCCTAGATCAGTTCAAATGAAAGAGTTATGATTTCTCAAACCTAGACTATCCATAATCCCTGAAGTGAAAAAAGTGCATCTTGATTGGGCCCTTTAGGCCCACTAAATGATTTTTCCAAGTCCATCCAGCATTTTTTCTAAGAAGTTCATGAAATTCCATTTATGGAAAGGTATTATCTGCAATTTTTTGATACCAATGAGACCTGAATGATTTTTTAAAATTTGACATATCTTGTCCCGCATATGTTCTACCAATAGCAAAATTAATTCGAACTTGAAAATTTATTCCCTCGAAAAATGAGTTTTTCAACATTGGAAATAATTTTAGATTGACCATCATCAAGTTACCTTTCTAACGGCATCTTGTCCACCCTCTAAAGCCTTCAAACCAGTTTAGAATAAATTCAAAAAGTGGGATTGCACGATGCTATCCCCTATCCTCGATCATGGTCAAAATTAAGTTGTTTCCCCGAATTTCATCTTAAGACATTAGAATGTCTCCATATCACCCCGATGAGACTTGAGAGCATGCTTTAACTTCCCACAAGCTCGTATCAAGGCACGAATATATTTTGTTTACATCTTTACCATCGTCATTCACAATAATTTTTTTTGCCAAAAATTGTCGAAATGCTCACATATTTCTTAAATCACAAAGTTTTGTCAACTTAAGTTTTCCAACTCAACTTTATTAAAAAATGTCAGATAATGTCACTTTTAAGGATACCCAACCCAACCTTCTGAGGGTATACTATAACTTGCTTTTTAAGATTGTCAAGATTTAAAAATCTTCTTTTGTAAAAAATTATTTGCCATCCATGAGGATACTCTAACCTTATCTTTTTGAAGGGATACTCTAACCCTGTCTTTTAACTTTTTTTTCTCCTTCTTGGATTTCCATGTATGTGTCAAATAAACCTCCTTCAATCAAAAAACCCAGAGGCATCTCAAAAATTGTCGACTCAATTATTTCCAGATAATCGATGCCAACGGCAAGATAAATTCCAATAGTCCATTCCTTTTCTTTATCATTGTATTGACTGATCCATGTTATGTTAGCCCATTTGTTGTCTTACTAACATAATTTTTTTGTGATGATTATTTGCATTCATGTTTTCCAATCATTTTAAATAAAATTAAAGGTAATATTCCATGTGGGTATCTCTTCAGTGACCAAAGTGGAATATTCCATTTTCAAAGTAAAATCCAGAGGTTATTTTTATTGAAAATTTTTACATTCCCAATCTATCCATAGCGTATATGAGATTAAATCTTTTCATCAAGACCTAGATTTGTATTTTTATAAAATTCATGCAATAAAAAAAGGTTATATTAAAATAGTGACCAGTTAAGATAGAAAAATTGAAACCTAGATAAGGCATAGCTAGTAGGGTATCGATTTTGAGCATAACGAAGAGGTTCGTATCTCATCATGCGTAACCAACTCCTGAACCTAAATGATGAATCTTTGTACTACATAGACCACGGGATCGATGTTATGAGTTTCATAACTCAAAACATAGGTTTCAATAGGCATCTGGTGATGCCTAGCCCGAAATGATCGATGGTGACTCCATGCGTTGGCCACTTCGTGATGGTCATTCAGGACTAATAAGATGAACAATTCATCTTATGGTCTTTTTCACTGTATCACAAGTCAAGAATCCGCACACATTCTTGTTCTTATCACATCCCGAAAGAAAAGACTCAGTCAAAAAGACATTTCCCATTCAAAAAAATATTTTAAATCATACGCACTGATAGATTCGCGAGGATCCACCCTGGGGTATGTTCTGACATTTATGTTCAAGATACCTTTTTTCCCTAAAATATCCTTTGCTTTTAAAACATCCATAATTTTCATCTTTAGGGATACTTTGATCTCACCACTCCAAGGGAACACTCCAACCGTGTTTTTCAGTAAAAACTTAAATTCTCTTCCAAATTTATTAGAGATTCCTATTACTTTCATAAATTATCAAAAATTTTCCTTTTTGTGGATACTCTAAGCCTATCCCTTTAAGGGGATATTCCAACCCCATTTTCTATTAAAATCCCAAATTTTCTCTCTTAAATTTATTTGTGATTCCCAATCATTTTCTTAAAATATTAAAAGTATTTATCTTTAGGGATACTCTAACTTGACCTTTCCGAGAGGATACTCCAACCATGCTTTCACCTCAAATTTCAAAAATTTTCTCTCTTTCTGATAACCCGAATTGTTTTGATTAAAACCTTTTTTTGTCCCTCAAATTATCATCGAATCCAAACATCTCCAAATTGTCATCCCAGTTACTTGTCAATAACTGAAGACAATTATGAAATACATTCCAATCATCCCTCCTTTTTACATTCTTTTGTTTGTGATTATTTGTTTGTAAATTTATATTCTTTTTCATCCTACTAATATGTTTTCTTTCTTTTAATGATCATCCTACATTCATATTTAAAACTTGTTTTCAAAAAATTTTACAAGGTAATGTTCCATGTCGGTATCTTTCAAATGCCTTGCACAGAATATTTAACTTTTCCAAATTTAATCTAAAAATTATTTTTGCTAAAAATCCCTATGTTCTTTGTACCTCCGCAGCGTATAGGTGACAAAAATTTTTTTTCGAAACTTTGATCTACATTTTTCCATAAACTTCTTGCATAGAAGGGGATTATGTCTAAATTAAGACCAAATGGAATCCTTTCCTATGCGTAATCAATTCCCGAACCTGACCAATAAGTCTTTGGACTTTGTAGACCCTAAAATCAATGTTTCAAGTTTTGTAACTCAAGATATTATTTTCAATAAGCATCCAATCATGCCTAGCCCAAAATAGTCAGTGGTAACTCTAAATTTATGGTTACTTCATGGAAACTTTCCAAGACCAGTTGGAAGATCAATTTGTCGAACAGTCTCTTTACCCTTCATATTATTATACCTAATCCAAATCCCTACTAAGAGATAACTTAAAAGATCCGTCCAAACACCATATATCCTTTAAGTCATGCATGCCCACTTCTGATCGTCTAGAGAGAAATGAAAAAAAAAGGTATATGGTGATAGCTTAGCAACTCTGGGGGGACTTATTTAAAGAGTTAAGCCTACGACTAGCTATTTCTCGCTCGATTCTTGGCTTTTTTAAATTCCATCATTATTTAGTTATAATCCCTTTTCACCTTTATCCATTAACTTTTTATGTTTTATGGTTTTTGCCGTATAATTATTAGAGACTTTTGTTCTCGAATAAATATTGACTCCAATAAGTATGATAATATAGGGGTAAAATGAAAGGTTTGGTTGTTTTCCTAACACATATTGTGCACTTGCCTGCGCATTAGATTCCCACCAAACACCTTAGTAAGGTTACAGTTCCAATTGCTAGAAGGAAGTGAGCCATCAGCCCTTGTGAGTATCCCTTTTCATAAACATGGCAAGACCTACCGAGGTGTAAATTACCTATCTCCTTTTTTAGTATCCCTTCACATTTGCATAGGAAAATAAATCTACTGGATCAAATCTATTTCGCCAAACCAACAATGGGCCTAGGATCAGGGTGCCTCGGCTATTCTTACCAGATAAAGAAATAATTTGAATACCAATTTAGGCACCAACTTAAACCCATTAGTGAACCCTATGAGCCAAACTAGGTTAAACCATATTGAAGTGCTTTAGAATAACCCAAAGAATAGGGTCACTCAAGGAAACACTTTTTACCTTCACTCTTATATACCATGTTATGTAGGCGATAATAGACATTGTCACTCCTATTTGTTATTTTATCCCATATTCATTTTTAGTGCATGTTGTTATGTTTAACAACTAACCCCTTTCAATAAGAGGTGACAAATGAATACTAGTAACAGTGCCCCATGTAAGCATAAAAAAATCATAGCTGACCAAAATAAGTTGGTATGTTATCCAAATGATTATTTAACATATATTGGTCATCAGTGATGACGAACAAATGTTGCCACTTAATGGGTTAATCTTGTCCTTACAAGGTATCGGTGCCACCTTGCTAAAGGCAGTTTTAACCTAATATGCCTTTATGCTATCCAATTGTTATCATTTGTCATGTTCGCCCTTAGGCATTATAACACTTATTATCGAGGCCATTTTGATAATGTATTTTGGTTACTATTTTTTATATACCTTTATTTTTATGATTATTACTTTGTGTGGTCACTAACTTGTTTTCTTTTGTTTTCTTGTTTGATGCATTATTTCACCACAATCACCATCATCATAAGATAATTAGCCAATGGTACAATGTTTATCAAGGGTGTCTACTATAGAGCAATAGTTCACTTCAGATCTGAAGCCTTTTAAGGAAGTTCAAACATGGTCAAAGTACTAGCAACGTGAAAGTGGGGATGTTCTCGAACCCAGGTATATCTCAATAGTGCATGAAAAGGCCAAGATAGCATATCACCAAAATGATTGGCAAGATCTAAAGCATATATGGCCTAATTAGGACAATATCGGAGGGAATTACTCACTAAGAGATACAAAGATATAGACCTTTTACTCTAAGTCCATTTGGATGTTAGTCTATTGCAATCAGCATCTGAGTTTTAAAACCTAATATATCAATGTTTCACTTTCAATCACGAAGATAGGTCCCACAGTTGACGAATAGACTATGTTACTCAATATTGAGAGGGCTAAGATTGATAGAATATACTATAAAGCTTTACACCTTGTAACTTTCAGGAAAAGATTAGCTCAAATCCTTAAGGCAACCGAGTCATGGATCGAAAGTCATATCAAGATGAAGATGAACAGTGAATGCTTCTCTTAGGACAGTTTGAAGGAAGCAATGGCAAGTATCATTGACATCAAAAAAATCTAAGATATGCTTTAGCAACATATGGTCCAGTCATATTCCAAAGAATATTAAGCTATGTTGAAGCAATGGTAGTAGATCTCTTTTCTTGACTATGCTACAACATTAATTTTGCACCAGCTATCATTATTGAAATTACTCGGGCTTTCAGCTCTTGCAAACAGAAGAGGGATAGGTTACTTCATTGGATGCATGTCACGTCTCCATATTTGGCTTTTCCTTCATTTTGGTCTTAAAGAAAATAGGGTGTTATACAACTTTTTACCTTACTTTAGCCCTATCTCTGAGGTCCTTGAAAGGAATGGCCTCAAGATAAGCCTAAAGAGCAATGGGTCTAGAAATTCTAGAACGTTAGAGGCAAAGAGGTGACATGGAAGGCTTTTTAGTTTTCACCACAGACAATCATGTACTAATGCGAAGATTATAATTGTATGCCATTCATGGGATTATAGGGAAGTACTAGTTATGTACCCATCCTAGGTTTGCAACAATTTCAATGTCGACAATTTATTCCCTTTGTCTAAGACCTAAAGTAGTAGGATTTCAGTTATGGTGAGCATGATTACAGGTAAAAAATTTAGCTAGGTTTCCATGTTTAAAGATAAACCTGCTACAAGAAAAGGTTTTGAGAGGAAGTAGTATAACCTCAGGATAAGACAAGTAAAGGATCTATCGCATCAATGATGCCTTGCCTCTATTCGATGCTGGCACATTATAAATACTAGTTGATGAATTTTCCTTTAAGATTGAATTACTCAAATGGGAGTTTGAACAAGAAAAGGCAACCTTCATCAAGGAAATTGCTCACTTAAAAGAAGAGAAAAGTCAATTAGAAATGGACCTCTATCTTTAGGATAACGAAGTGTATAAGGCTATCAAGAGAAAAAACACTTAAAAGAGGATCTCAAGAGTTTAAAGAAAGACTATGTGGTCCTTAGGAAAACAAGCAAGTCTTGGTGCCTTGGTAAGTTGTTACTTGAGTGAAAGCCAAAAATTGCTATATTTAGGAAGGAATTACATCGATGGAGAGAAGCGGCTAACGTCAATAATGAAAAGCTTATTAGAACTTGTGTCCTTACATCAATTTACCAAAAGAGATGAATGGCTAAAAGCTCAAGTCTGAAATTTAAGAGTAATCAGGTTGACAATGAGGCTTTGATACTTAGAATTCAAAATTTAAAGGATTTTTTTAAGCTAGCCAAGGCTAGGTTGATGAATTAGTGAGGGCCTCCGCGCAAAGAGAGTAAAAATGGCTCCAAATGGTCGATCACGCACATGAAAATTATCGAGACCACCACTTTCATCTCACCAAGTAGATTCAAGTAGTCCAATTAAAGGTCGAGAACATGATGGATGTAGCTTAATCCTTAACATGTGACATCTTACCCATTTGAGCCCATCAATAAGAATTATTCTATTTTATGGAACATATAATTAAGCAATGTATCCTTATCAAGCATTTTTGAATGTAATCAAGTGTAATTGGGATATTTTGTTGCTTTAATGAAAGATGCTATTTATGGAGCTATTTTCTAAGTCTGATTTTCCCTCTTGTATTTGCATGACTAATATAATCCTTTTACTCTTTTATGCATTTATTTTAATTGTTATCTAATTGGATGTTCATCTTCATCTCATCAAAAATGCTTATGACACATAATAAAAGTCTAATCTAGTAATAATCTAAAATGAAGGTACTTTAAAACATGAAATCTATAGTTTGTCATCTATATAACACTCGTAAATGTTAGAAAGTAATGGAGAATGAGCACCAAGCTCGCATTTAGTGACCTAAACTTATGTATAGGGAGTCCGAAGAGTAGTAACTCCATAAAAATGAGGAACTCCAAGCTCATATTGTAAAATTAACTAAGCTATTATCAAAGGCTTTGAAAGAAAAAAGGGTCAGTGAGCATCGTTGGCACGAAAAAAACCAGCCAATCTTAAAAGTAACTTGAATAGTGGTACTGAAGCCACCAACGCTCAAAAAGGGGCATTATAAACAACATCCTTTGAAAGTAAATATCTAATCTACTTAACCATTCATTTACATTAACCCTATAATAGCATCCTATCTAGTTTGAAGATTTTAAGGTGCAGGCTTTTCACTAGCAAGGCCTATAGTCCCACATCTTGATGAGCAAATAGAATAATAAAAAACAAAGAGGCCTTTAGAAAGTGATGAATTCCTTAAATAGGTATCAATCATTTGAAAAGCACTTCAAGCTATTAAAAAAATGACAAATTTAAGGTTACAAATGCAAAATCTTTGGGATTGGTTTTTAGTTTCATCATCGCACCTAAATTCAAAGTGTTAGATTTTGAAAACTATAATAGGACTACAAACCCCATAGCATACCTCCACATGTACTATCATAAGATAGCTAATATAAAGTGAACAAAATGCCACTAATTCACTGCTTTCAAGATAGTCTAACTAGGGTAACTACCCGATGGTATAGGGCTTGATCCCCTTAGTATTTAGATATGGGCAGATTCAACTCATGCCTTCCTTGATTAATATAAACATGTGTTTGACTAGGCCCTGGATCTTTACTCCTTTGTGAACATGGAAAAGAAAGCCTCTGAGAGCTTTAGGTAATATGCTCAAAGGTGGAGAGAGGCAATAGCTCAAGTTTACCCTTTTTGATCAAGAAAGAGATAATGGTCACTTTTATCAGTGCCTTATGAGCTTCCTATTATGATAGGTTAGTGAGAAATGCCATGAAAAAGTTTATTGATATGGTTATATCAGGCAAAATGATTGATAACACTATCAAATATGGTGAAATATCCATTAGAGAATTATCTGAGTCGATCAAAAAGTTAACAACTAAGGGTAAGGAGAAGAAAGTGAATGCTATTAATGAAAGTTATGCTAGGTTTAATAGGAATCCACATCCGGTGCAAGATATGTAGTTCTTGAACATGTTGCATTTAGGTTTTAACCACTATGCATCAATGCCACAACCAATTTATTTTGCTAGGATCATTTTGATAGTAAGCTTTACATCAAATCCTATTTAAAACATAGCCCAAAGTGCATAATCCTGCAATGTAAACAATGCAAGAGCTCTAAATAATCAACAAATATTCGAGAAAAAGATCACTTCAAGCCACTTCCTTATTCCTATAAAAAGATTTACTCCCATTTATTGTAGGTCAATTAGTGGCCTCAATATTCATAAACCTGAGATCACCTCCATACCTTAAATGGTATGATAAAAATATCTATTATGAGTACCACATGGGGGCACAAGGCCATTTTATTAAGAATTGCACTTTATTTAAGAGAAATGTATAAGGTCTACTAGAAAAGGGTATGATTAAGGTCGAACAAAGGCATTGGAGGCAAACTATTTCTTAACCGTATAGAGCTAAGAGTGAATAAAGTGATCGAAGAGAAAAGATATTGGGACAAAAGAAGCACCAAAAAAGTCAAAACCCTGATGAGCAAGGTCTAACAAGCTTTTATGAAGGCTAAAATAGTGTCAAATGTAAAAAACTAGAGCACAAAAACCATTGAGACATCTTACTGCCACTACAATCAAAAGCATATTCTTTAGCATTGTCCATTTTTTCTCAAAATGGTCTAAAAGATGATAGACCAGTTGAAAATTGAGTTTTACAATGAGTAGGGTGAATGTATCAATGTCGTAGATAAGGAGAGACCTACAATCGATCGAGTCTCAAGTTGTTTTTCTCTCATGAGCATGGAAAAAAAGCTGATCAAAGCTTCAAGTAATACATTATGAGGTGGATAGAAGAAGTTGCCTAGATTATTCCCTTATTGACAGAGAAAGAAATGATTGTTAGATTTATTGGCACATTATAAGCATCTTACTATGAAGAGGTAGTGAAAAAATCTAAGGAGCTTTGCAGATGTAATCATATTGTGCGAAACAATTGATAAAGCCATAAAAAGTGACTTAGGCAAAGAGATACCTCCAAGGGCAAAGGAAAAAAAAACAAATGCTAGGCAATAATCATAATTTGTATTGAAGCCAGCTCATCTCAAACTTATACTGAGTTAGATGTGAGTAGAATGGCTTTTGAAGAAGATTCTGAGATTGTAGAAAACTTAGATGAGGTCAGAATGCCAACAAATCTGGTCTGGGAAATTGTGGTACAAGTCAAACTGGTTAACGAGGTCAAAAGGACAAAGTAGAAAGCTAGTGATTTTTGTGATTTCCAAATTATCTACAGCCATACCTTTAAAACATGCAAAAAGTTTCATGTTATGGCTCAAAGGATGATAAACTGAAGAGCATCTAATTCTATGATAAAAAGCAAGCTTCACGTATTGAGTTTGCCAAAGAAACACCATCTGTCAATATTATAAAAAAAAAGAAATAAACTTTTTTACGAGATTGGAAGGCCATTGGTAGTATTCAACAATTGATCAAGAGTCAAAGCTGCCTTTGTTAAGCCTATGCCAAAGATCATCCTCTTTCCCTTATAAGGGTAACAAGGCTGTTCCCTTGAACAATGAAATCAAAACCATAACTATCAGGTAATCAAGTCATCAAGCAGTAAACATTGGCCTTTCAGGTGTAAACCATCTAATTTAGAGTGGCAAATGTTATTCCCTAAATGTATCAAAAGGTAAAACTTAAAAAAACACTACTCCTACACCAAAGTTTACCACCAAAGACTCAGATCCAATAACCATCGAAAAGCTAGTGGGTGAGAAAGAAACTATAGAGTAAATACAACATCATTGAGCAGTTAAAATGCTCTCACTACTAAGATATTTATGCTATCACTACTAATGAATTATGAAGCTCACAACTAATGAATTATGAAGCTCACAAAAATGTTCTCCTCACAATTATGAATGAGGCATATGCCCCTCATGATATCCTGATAGGCTAGTTGGATCATCTAGTAAGCAACATCATTGCTGAAAACTATGTATCTTTTAGTGATGATGAAATCCTTCATGGAGGAATAGGAAATTACAAAGCCCTTCACATTTCTATATACTGCAAAATTGTTGCCCAAGATGCTTATTGATAACTGGTCAGTTCTAAATGTATGACGTATCATGCTTAAGCAAACTTCCTATTGATGCATCTTATATCCTAAAAAGTCACAGAGTGGTGCAAGCATTCAATGAACTTGTAAAAATATTATGGGAAACATCATTATTCCATTCCAAATTGGCCTATGCACTTATGAAGTAGACTTTTATGTGATGGATGTTGCTCTATCATATAACTGCTTATTGGGAAGACCTTGGATTCACTCTGCAAAGGTAATGCCATCATAATTACATCAAAAGTTAAAATTCATCATCGAAAATAGAGTCATCAATATTGGAGGAGAAGAAGATATCATCGCTAGTACCTCAATTGATTCCCATACATTGAATCAGATGATAAAGTTCTAAAATCTGTATTTCAGTCCTTTAAGTTTGTCTATGCCACTTATGTCAATGAAAGGTTACCAATATTTAAGCCTTATCTATCAAAGAGCACCCATATGGATCTGAAGCTAACTGTTGGCAAAAGTGGTAGGGCTAGAAAGGGACTTGAAAAATACCTTCAAGGGATTACTAGAACCTTAAAAGTTGTCAACCAAATTGTAAAAAGGTTAGGATTCAAGCCTAATGCACATTAAAAAAGAAAACAAGCTTAAAAAAATTAGGAAAAAAGGATGGCTCGTCAATTGAAACGAGACACGAGATATGAACTAATGATATTTCCATCGTTTCGAGAAAGTTTTTGTTTAAAAGGACACATGAATAGTAGCTCCGCTAATGTTATGCTCATATTGAACAAGGCATTCAGGGATCTATCTATCAATGCAGTTGATGAGCCAGAGACATTAATCATAGACTGAGAGACTAGTCTATGCCCTTTAAGATTTGCTCTAAGTGTTTGGATTGAAATTGAGATTCTTATACTATTTAAGTCTATTTCAAAGTAATGCTATTAATTAAACGTAGATGCTTTTACCCAAAAACAATGTAGGATCTTTTATATAGGCATCTTTTTATTAAGTATTATCAACAAAAAATGACTAAGCATTATGCATTTCATCTTTTTTGTTCATTTTCATAGTTCTTTCCAACTCTTAGACCTTTCTTTACATGTTTTTCCACTTATATTGTTCTTTTTCCATATTTTCAGGTACCCCAACAAAGGTGACAAGAATATTCATACTGACATGTTGGATATTGATTTTGAGCAACCAATCTGCTAGTGAGGTTGAGTTCGAGTAAGATTCTAAAGAGAACCCCATACCTCTAGACCTGTTAAGACTAATTGAACAAGAAGAAAAATAGATATTGCCTTATGAAAAACCCACTGAAACCATAAACCTTGGAATAGAAGAAGACTAGAAAAAAGTCAAAATTAGAACCTTTATAAAACCATCAAACCAAGCCGAACTAATAAGTCTCCTCTAAGAATATTGGGATGTGTTCACTTGGTCCTACTAAGACATGCTCAGATTAGACACTAACATTGCGGTCCATAAACTTCCCCTTAAACCTGAGTGTAAACCCATACAACAAAAGCTTAGAAGGGTGAAACCTGAATACTTATGAAGATCAAAGAAGAAGTAAAGAAATAATTTAAAGCACGATTTCTTGAAGTAGTCAAATATCCTAAATAGGTAGCCAATATAGTCCCAATTCCTAAAAAGGACAGTAAAGTATGGATGTGTCTAGATTATAGAGATCTAAACTGAACCAGCCTAAAAGATAACTTTCTTTTGCCCCATATCGATGCCTTAGTCGACAACATTAGATTTTTTGGTTACAACCAAATTAAAATGGCAGCTGAAGGTATGGAGAACACCACCTTCATGACCATATAGGGCATTTTCTACTATAAAGTAATGCTCTTTAAGCTTAAAAATGCCGAAGCAACTTGCCAAAAGGCAATGGTAACATTACTTCATGATCTCATGCATAAAGAAATAGATGTCTATGTGGATGATATGATTGCTAAATTGCCAAAAAAGAATAAACATATGGCCAATTTATTATGAGCGGGTTTGTAAATACCAACCAAAGTTAAATCCTATAAAATGCACATTTGGTGTCATATTTGTCAAACTATTAGGCTTCATTATGAGTGAGAAAGAAACAGAAGTCAATCTTGACAAGGTTAAGGCCATTTAGAATCTGCCATCACCTCAAACTTAAAAAGAAGTAAATAGTTTCTTTGGAAGGTTAAATTACATAGCCCGATTTGTATCTCAGCTTATCGACAAATGTAATCCAATTTTTTGGCTGCTAAGACAACAAAATCCTAAAAAATGGAATGAAGAATGCCAAGAAGCCTTTGAAAAAGTCAAACATGACCTTTTGAACCCTTCGATATTTGTTCCACTAGTGCTAGGTCAACCTTAAATTCTATACTTATCAGTTTTGAACATATCAATGTGTATTAGGTCAACATGACAAGTCGAGTAAGAAAGAACAAACTATCTACTACTTGAGTAAAAAGTTCATAGAATGTGAAAATAACTATTCAACAATAAGGAAGCTATGTTGTGCTTTGTTTGGACAACCTGAAGGTTAAGGCAATATATATTGTACCACACTACATGGCTGATTGCAAAACCTAATCCCTTGAAGTATTTATGCAAAGCCCCAGCTTTATCAAGATTATTAGCTATGTGGCAAGTCTTATTTTTTGAGTACGACATCGAGTATGTGAACCAGAAAGCTATTAAGAGTAATGCAATAGTAGATTTCTTGGCAAACTAAGCAATAGATGACTATCAACCTTTTAACTTTGAATTCCCTAATGAAGAGTTAATGTGCATAGCCAAGGTAAAAAACATTGTTGAGTGCAATTCATCTCGAAAAATGTACTTTTATAGAGCTTCGATCGCATTGAAGCATAGAATCAAGGCAGTTTTTATCTCTCTGATGTAAATTATTAGCTTTTTTATCGTAAGATTGAACTTTGACTGCATTAATAATATAGGTGAATATAAGGCTTACATCACATGACCCTAAGCAACCATTGAAATAGGTATCCAAACATTACAAATATTTAGAGATTCAGCGCTTGGCATCTACCAACTAAATGGAAAATGACAAATGCGTGCTGCTAAACTAATTCATTATGGATACCTAATCTTAAAACTCAAAAAAGAATTTGATGATAATAGCTTTCAACATTTACCTCAAAAAGACAATCAAACCATTGATGCCCTACAAATGAGCATCTATACAACTCCAACACATTGTCAGAATGTTGAAAAAGAGAAAGATGGCAAACCATGGAATCATGAGATCTATCAGTACATCAAGGATTAGAATACCCCTAATAGGTTACTGAAATTGATAAAAAAACCATCTGAAGGATATTTGCAAGCTTCATTTTGGATAATAGTGTTGTACAAGAAAGGTTGGGAACAAGCACTACTTTGGTGCGTAGATGCCTCTGAAACCAAAAAAAATTCTTAAAAAAGTGAAATAAATTATGCGATCGGGTTATTCTTGGTTGACCTTTAAAAAAGATTACTTTGACTATGCTCAAAAATGCCACAAATGCTAAATCTACATGGACAAAATCTATGCCCCACTGGTACCTTTACATGCTATGATAGCCTCGTGGCCTTTTTCTATATAGGGTAACGACATGATCACCCTTAAGGCTTATAATCGGCACTATTTTATTTTGGTCACTATTAATTATATCACTAAATGGGTAGACGTAGCTTCATATGCCAATGTCACTAAATCTATTCTATGCAAACTTATAAAATGGGATATTATTTATAGATATAGCCTTCTTAAGCAAATCATTACTAATAATGCATGCAACCTAAAAAATGAAATGATGCAAGTAGTCTACACTCAATTCAAGATTCAACATTGAAATTTCATCCCATATCATCCAAAAATGAATATAGTGGTTAAAGCAATCGTCAACAATATCAAGAAGATATTTGAAAGGATGGCTAGACCTATAAGGATTGGCACAATAAGTTTTCTTTTGCATTATATACCTATCGTATGGTAGCATAAACTTTTACAGGTGCTACCCATTCTCCTTGGTCTATGACATAGACATCATCCTAAGTATCAAGGTGCAATCCTTTTCTTAAAATCCTAATGGAATCTCAACTTGAAAAGGTTAAATAGGTTGAGAAACGATATGAATGGTTTAATCTTATTAAGGAGAAAAGAATGAAAGCATCTATCATAAAAAAATGTATCAAAAGCGCATAATGAGAGCCCACGACAAAAAGGTCCATCCTTATCAGTTCCAAGAAGATGACTTAGTACTCAAACAAATTCTTTCGATCCATAAAAATGGTCAAGGAAAATGGATCCTATATTAGGGAAGGTCGTATATGGTAAAGTGCATATCTTCCAGAAGAGCCTTGATCTAAACTGAGATGGATGGCAACAACTTACCTAATCTTGTGAATTCTGATTCTATCAAAAAAAAACTATACCTGAAAGAATCCTATGATGAAAACCTAAAAGGGCATCCCATCCTGTTTTTGTTTTTGATACTTTAAAAAAATAAAACAACAAAAATACAAAAATGAAACAGAAATGAAAAAAAAAAACCTTAAATGAAAACCCAAAAGGGCATCCAGGAAAACAAACTAGCTTAAGTTGAAAACTTGAAAGGGTACCTTAAGTGACCAGATTCTTCTTTACCTAAAAATCAAGCCAAATCACTAGCCTAGACTAGAACCAACTTACCTCACACTCATAACTCTGATCAAGAAACCAAATCATAATCTAATTCACCTATTCTATGCCAACCTACTCTACCAAATCTCATCCTTACTATCCCTTATAAAATGGAAGCTACCTGAGTATAAGGCTCTATCTAACCATGAAGCAATTTGAAGAATCTTCTTATGAGTCAGCCAACAGTAAAAGGATTAAGTGCTTAAGAAAGGTTTCCAAAAACACTTAGCTAAAGGTTCATGTCATCAGTATCAAAGGTTAAGTAGCTAGGAAAACCCCTCTGAACTCTCTTGTATCTTAAAATCTTTTATGATCATAGAATTTGTCATGACTTGTAGCTTTTTTTGAATGAAATACAATCACTTGATTTTTTACAAGATCATTTTGTAACTCCTGTATCCTATGTTACATTACGTTTATTATTTAATTGATAATGTTTGATAAATTAAAAGAACTGATAATAGGATTTCTTAGTATTACATTAAAAAATAAAACTCTGCAAGAATTTTGTTTCATGTTTGAAGACCGAGAATGAAGCCTTACGACCATAGTTGGTCTTTCCCTTAGACCCCAATCCTGGAAAAGTGCTCAATACTGTATCCTAATAAACCTCAGCCTTAAGATAAGGGTGCCAAAATCATTTTCAAGCTATCTTCCTAACAACCAGAGTTCAAAATGGTCCACCCAGACCACTAAAGATACCCTTTGAATCATAATTGGAAAAGAGGAAACTTTTATACTCACTAAATTCACCACAACAAAGTCCCCAAACATGACCCATCTAAGCTCAGGACCATCCTTTCATAATCATAGACCTTTTATACCTTTCAAAAAATAGCCTTAACATTAAAAGCCTCAAGAAATATAGTGTAACATTGATAAATGTTATGGCAAGAAGCCACCCTATCAAACTTATAGATGATCCAATAACCCAAAAAAATCAATTACCGGATTAGAATTTTAAAGTTATCATTTAAGCATGCATATGCATCTCATGCATTATTTATATAACAACTAACGTTCTTCACATACAAACTCCTATTCTTAAAAGTCAAAATTAAATAAAACTTTAGGTACAAATTCATGTTTTGAAAATGCCTCAAAAAGTTCCAGTTAAGAATCCCTCATCTTATAAGTGAGCAAATTGAAAAGGCCATTAAAGAAAGGTACCTAAACTCTCATCTTTTTAGTCCTCAAATAGTAGGATGCCTTTTACTATTTTTAAACTTCAAAGAATAGGATGTCTCTAGTCCTTTTCAGTCCTCAAAAGAGCAAGATGCCTTTTTTTTTTAGACCTTGAAGAGTAGGATGTCTTTTTCCCTTTCAATTCTCACAATTTTCTATTTTTAATACTCAAAGGGCAAGATGCCTCTTTTTTAGTCCTTAATGATCAGGATGCCTTTTTTCCTTTCTAATCCTAGTAAGATGCCTTTTTCCTTTTCAATCCTCAAAGAGCAAGATGCTTACCCACTTTAGTCCTTAGAGAGCAACACGCTTACCTAGCTCAATCCTTAAAGAGCAGGATGTTTACCGACCTCAGTCCTCAAAAACCAAGGTGTTTACCTATCTTAATCATTAAAGAGCAAGGTGCTTACCTACCTTAGTGCTTAAAGAGCAAGGTGTTTACCTACCTCAGTCCTCAAAGAGCAAAATGTTTACCTACCTCAGTCTTTAAAAAGTAGGAGGCTTACCTACCTTAGTCTTCAAAGAGCAGGATGCTTACTTACGTTGGTCCTCGAAGAGCAGGACGCTTACCTACATCAGTCCTCAAAGAGCATGATGCTTACCTACCTTAGTCCTCAAAGAACATGATATGTACTAACCTTAGTTTTCAATGAGTAGGATGCTTATCGACCTCAGTTCTCAAAAAGCAGGGTGCTTACCACTTATGTCCTTAAGAACAGAACACTCATGATGCTTACCTACCTTAGTCCTCAAAGAACATGATGCATACTAACCTCAGTTTTCAAAGAGTAGGATGCTTATGGACCTCAATTCTCAAAGAGCAAGTTGCTTACCACTTATGTCCTCAAAAAATAGAACACTTACCCACCTTAACCCTAAAAAAATAGGGTGCATACCTACCTCAGTCTTTAAAGAGCAAGACGCCAACCTACCTCAGTCCTCAAAGAGCAGGACACCTGCCTATCTCAGTCTTTAAAGAATATGACACTTACCTACCTAAGTCCACAAAAAGCTAGATGCCTATGGAGTTAAAACTTACACTAGCTGGCAATTATCTAGGGTTTAAACCTAAAAAATTGCAAACCTACTATGAAAGTCAAAACCGATAAAACTCATTGAATTTTTTTTGTTAGATTTATTAGTGATATACTTAACCTACCTTAACATAATGACTAAATCTCTATTTTTTTGCAGTAGCATAGAACCATCATCCTATCTGAATAAAATTATATTTGTTTTTCTTTGCCTTATTCTTGATATCCAACAACTGCTAAAGAAGGGCAGCTATAAACACCTTATTTTCTTTAAGCCAAATTTTGGCATCCCGAGACATAAGCGAAAGATGATAGAATCAAAATACTAAAAATAAAAATAAGGATAACTATCAGGTGCTATGTCATTAACCACTATTAACCGATAAGGCATCATGCAAAAACTTTTTTTAGAGGTCTGAAATGTTTATGGGTTGTATTAAAGAAAAATGTAAAAATAAGGCATCAAAGGTAATTATTCGATGTGTCACCAAAGTCATTCAGATGAGCACATGTTAGTTTTCCACTGTTTATGATCGAAGTGAGGTATTTAAAGAGCTTAAGGTGCAGTGGTGCATAAGTATTGATATAAAGCTTTCACTTCGTTAAAAATTTAAATTTTCACATATAGTATCAATGCAAAAGGTTTTAGTACTGATGCTTAAGGTGCTGTATTGACACTTCGCATGTTTGAATATATACGGGCCTTGGTAGTAGTTAAAGTTGTGATTTTTGGTAAAATGTATCGTAACGTAAATATGAGTATCGATACAAATCCATGAAGTATCGATACAAGCTCCCAAGTCTCGAGACTAAAAATATTGTTTTGCTCTTGGTATCGACACATACTTCATTGTATTCATACTTATAGGTATAAAAGTCGCTTTGTGTATCGATACAAAATGTTTTTTATTGATGCACCAAGGTATTTTGCCCAGTTTGAGCCATTTTTTCACCTTTAAAAATCTAATTCAAACATGCTTTGCACCAAAAATCATCATAATCAATACCAAGTCTCAACCATGGGCTTGTGATTGGACTTAAACAATTTTTTAAAGATCAAAGAGCTAATGATAAGTGACATTTTCCAAGAATATATGGTTTGCCAGAGGGCATACTTGGGTTTTCTCCAGTTATAAGCTGTTACCACCTTTTGAACCATTATTCACCATAGCAGAACTAATGGAAATAAGAGCAACTAAGCATAGTAACTAGAGTTATCCCTTAGTACATGAATGAAAGATAAAAAATACCTTTGCTTTGTCATCAAAAAACATTGGTTTAATGTTGAATTTAAAGAGGGCTAAAGCTAGCTAAGCCAGTAATTAATCATTTTTTTCTAGCAAACTCCAAAAAACCTCCAATAACCTTTAGCCCTAAAACTCCCTAAAAATACTATTTTGTTGCCTTTCACCCTTAACCTTCCTTCATTCCCATATCTTCTTAAAATCACCCCTAAAAACACCTTCAAGACCCCATATTCTCCTCATCATTCCTCTTGAAACTTTTTTCCATCAATACCCTACCAAAAAACTTTTTTTTTCTTTTTCATCATTTCTTTGCACATCAACATCAAAGAAAAAAAAGAAAAAAGGTGAGCCCAAAGTTGTTGCTCAAGAAAAAGCCTAAAGGTTAAGGCTTTTGTTTATTTTCTTACCTAGTTTTAGTTTTTTCCTCATTTCCAGCACTTGCATCATTTTAATGAACTATTTGTACTACCATGACCATTCTAGGATTCTCATGCATTGCTGTTGCCTTGGTTGTGGTGGTCTTAGAGTTTTGATGTTATTTTGATGCCTTGATATTGCTTGATAAGTCAAACATCTTCTCTTTCATTCTATCATTAAAGCAATCCTTTATTCATGCATTTTCTATCATGTTTCACTTATTTTCACATGTTTTCCTTAACATGCATTAAGTATGTTCATACATTTTCTTGTATTTTAAAGAGTCTCATGACACAAAAATATTGTCTTGAAAATTCCAAAATGTTGTTCTTTACATAAATATGGTTATGTCATCTTCCATAGCATGATTTTTTATGCCATTTATAGAGTTATCAGTTCCATGCATCTTATTTGTCACATCTTTACATTTTTTGTCATCTTTTCCATGTCAAAATGTCCTCTTTGTGTGTTTGCATGTGTTTTTCCTATTCATCTTTGTATGTTGTATTTTGCTTATGACATCTCTGTCAAGATGCTTACTTGTTTGTTAGAAATCTCCAAGTTCATGCTACCTCAAATAGATAAAGAATAGCATGAATTTAATGTTTTCATAAAATTGGTCTTCCAAACTTGAGGATGAATTAAACATTTCAGATCTGGATCATGGTAAAATAAGTTTAATGCTAATATTTTCCAAACAAAAATGACTTTATTAGTTGATAAAAATATATGCATTAAGCCTTGATCTTGAGTTTAACACTTTCATGGTGGCAAGGTTAATAGGTTGCTTCATTATCCTAAATTACTCTGGGATTATGGAATGAACTTTTGTGATGCCTATATCATTCTTTTCCTTGTGTTGTGGATGTTCAAGCATCCATGACTTGAGTTTGACCCCAAGAAACCTAACAAAAAAATGAATAACCCTTGTTTTTGCTTCGACAACACCTTAATCTGAATTTGAAAAATCATTTTCAAACCATAAATGATTTTTCTAAAATTTCAAGATATTTTGCCTTAAAATGCATCAAATTATCGTTCAAAAGGTCTCGTTTGCCTTCAGATTATCATAGATGAAGATGTTATGATTTTTTGAACCTTTGTTGTTTGAAACCCTTAGGAACAATGCATTACATTCTATTTAGGCCATTTTGGCTCATCAAATGATTTTTTATATTCTTTAAATATTTTTCCCAAAGTGTTCATAAAATTTTATTTTTGAAAAGGTAATTTTTACAATTTAATGATTCCAGTTGAGCCCGAAATAATTTTTCAAAGCCTACTGTACCTTTTCCCTTGTACATGCTACCAGTGTCAAATAGGCCTATCTTCGAAAATTGATTCCTTCTGGAAAGTGGTTTTCTAGAATTTTAAAAATATTTTTATATTAGACCTCATTGAGTTTTCTTTCCAACAATACCTTGTTTAGCCCCTAAAGCCTTTGGATCAACTCAGAATAAATTCTAGAAAGGATATAGTACAATATTGTCCCCTATTTTTTTAGAACTAGGATTAACCTAGTCTCCCGAAATGCCTTTATAGAGACATTCAAACATCTCAAGATGCATCCAATTGGTTCCTTTACAACACAAACCCTTGAGGCTCGAAGGCTCAAGATAAAATTATTTTATTCAAATATTTGATTCTTTATTTTGAAGACAACTTTTTTTTCCCAAATATCATTTCCTTTTAAAACATTAAAAATTTTCATCTTTGGGGATGCTCTAATCTCACCACTCCGAAAGAATACTTTAACCTCATTTTCTACCAAAAACTCAAATATTTTTCTTTTAGGTTTTTGAAGATTTCTAATTATTTTCTTAAATCATCAAAAATTTTTCTTCTTAGGGATACTCCAATCCCAGAACTTTGAGAAGATACTCGAACCCTGTTTTTAATAGAAAACTCAAAATTTCTCTCTTGGATTTATTCAAGATTCTCAATTATTTCCTTAAAATATCAAAATCTCTAATCTTTGGGGATAATCTAAACTCACCTCTCTAAAGGGATACTCTAACCTCACTTTCACCTTAAAATTCATAAACTTTTTCTCTTTTCAAGACCCCAAATGGTTTCGATTAAAACCATTTTTTGTCCATCAAATTACCATCGAATCAAAATATGTCTTTAAACTGACATCCCGGTTATTCTTCAATGATCAAAGATAATTACAAGATATATTTTGATCATCCCTCCATTTTACATTCTTTTGTTTGTGATTATTTCTTTGTGAAATTATTATATTCTTTTTCATTCTACTAACATGCTTTCCTTTTTGTAATGGACATCATACAATCATATTCAAATTTGCTTTCAAAAAAATTTTACAAGGTAATGTTCCTGTCAGTATCTCTCTAGTTTTTTACATAGAATATTTGAATTTTCCAAATTTAATCTAGAAATTATTTTTGCTAAAAATACCTTCGCGGTGCATGGGTAATATAAATTTCCTTTCAAAACCTGGATCTATATTTTCCATAAAAATTTTTGCATAAAAAGGTATTATAGCTAAAAAATGACCAAATGGAACCAATTAAACTAAAACTAAACCAAAATATAGTTAGCGGGTATCAATTTCGGGTGCCATAGGTGTGCTAATCCTTTCCTACGTATAACCAACTCTCGAACCCAACCAACGAATCTCTAGACCTTGTAGACGTTGAAATCAATGTTTCAAGTTTCATAACTAGGGAAATTGTTTTCAATAGGTATCCAATCATGCTTAGCCCAAACTAGTCAGTGTTGACTCCAAATTTATGGTTACTTCATGGTAACTTTACAAGACTAGTTGGATGATCGAGTCATCTAATAGTCTTTCAACCTTCCATATTATCATGCTTAATTTGAATCTCGACCAAAGGATAACTCAGAAGCTCCATTCAAACACCATATATGTTTTAAGTTTCATGTGCCCACTTTAAATCATCTAGGGAGAAAAGACGAAAAGTTTATGGTGATTAGTGTCTGAATCTTTTAGGAGTACGATCCATTTATTCAATCTTCAAGGAATATAAAAAAAGAATAATTGGGTGTAAAAAGGTCTATGGTTATGAAGGTCTTTGGTTGAATATCTAGTATAATTATATAAATAAAAGTAAAGGACCTTTCTAAGAGAGAGTTCAATTTAATGGTGATCACCTATCCAAATTAAAATTTTTGACATGTTTTCATTACCTTAAATACTGGAAATCATTATTAACAAAATTCATGGCCTATGGCTGGATGCACAATATTCAAATTTCATTTCAAAATTCATAGTTTCTAAAAAGAGATATAAATCTTTATCATTATCCTTGTATGGTTATCAATGAATGAAAAAATGACATATGAGTCCCTGTATGGTTGTCAATGAATGAAAGATTAAAATATGAATGAATGAATGAATGGAGCAGCATCTGATGGAATAGATTGGGTGCCAAACAATTAGCTAAACGTCAAACATAGAGATTATTCTAAGAGCAAGAATCTGAGGCATTTAAGTCATGATTCAACACCAGTGTTTCATCAACCAAAACTCTCTGACTTATTTATTCTCTGTTGGCATACAAAACCATATTTACAAGATTTAAAAAGAAAAAGTAACAAAAGGACTACTTTTGCCAACCTTGATTTTTTTAGTTACGCTAATGCTTCTAAGGAATCCTTACAAACACTAATGATTTTATTTGAACTCTATATTTATAAAGCCTGCCAAGTAACCAAAAAGATTATATCCATGATCACTTATTGTCTTAGATATTCTAATACTTCCAAAAACATGATGGAAGTATAGTAACAATATTTATCCTTGGCTCAACTTGGATTACACCGACATAAGTCGATCTTGAACTTTTTTCTTAAATGCATTACACGTTTCTATGGAATACCCTTGTAATCTTACATAAAATTCATGATATGCATTGATGTCAAATCATTTAGGATAAGATGATTCATAGAGGGAATACACAAAAGAATAATAAGTTGATTTTGGAATAAAAGAGAGTAAATTTCTTTATAGGTTAGTTGAATTGAATCAAATTTGCTCTATCATGGTCTTTCCTCAATATGAACATGAGAAGATGATAGGGTAGTATTGGAAAGACATACAGGGATAGAAGGCAGGCCAATCTGCATAGATGTATAGATAGGCATTTTTGTTTCACTCATGTGAATATACCAGGGATTGAAATTGTCATCTAATGGTGTGCCTAACCTAATCTTTAGGTCTTTGAGTGCTAAAGGTTGGGTTAACTGCATCAGTGACTCTTGGGGATAACCTGAACATCTCTAATGATTTTGGTCAATTGAACATTATTCTTTTATCTCTCGAATCTCATGCCCTATTCCTCTAACTATTCCCTGTAAGGTATTTATTCAAGTTTCCAATTAATCTTTAAGACTCTACTTTTCTGGATTCATTAAGGATAAAAATGCTCTTAAACAAAGTTTATCTTTTATTCTATATAGATCCTTAACTATTTTCACCAATCTGTTGAGTTGATTTTTTAATTTTTGGACTTTACGACTAAACTCTTCTTTGATAGACTCTAACATCTTAATTCTTACCTTTAAATGACATCCATGTCCTGGTCCATAAAATGCAATAAATGGAATGAATTTGGCATATTGTAGAAATTATGAATGCATGAGCATATAAACAAAAGAATTCTTGAATCTTATAGATTCAAATCAATTTACAAGTTCTCATTTGATATGGATTTTGGGCAAAAATTTAAAAAGAAAAAAATGCTAACACCATCTTCCCTCTTTCCTTTATTAGACCCGAAGGCTTACAAAAATTGATCAATTTGATTTTTGATTTTAATTTTGATTTGATTTCCTCTTCTTTTTTTGTTTTTTTTTTTGCTTTTTTCTCTTTTTTTTTTGAAAAGAAAGGTTTGCATTATTTTTTTCTTTTAACTTAAGAAAGAATCAATGAAGTCTGTATTTTCCTACCATAAATTATTATTAAAAATAAAATAGCAACCACCAAAAATTGCTTAAGAAAATTCATCACCGTATTTCAAATCAAGATGAGAAATAAATAAAATTTATCATGTCAACACAATATACTTTTATTACTATAGTAAAATTAAATTATAAGAATAAAAGATTAATAGTTTTCCCCAATATGTACATAATTTTGTAACTTCTAAAATCAAGTATGGCTCTATCTATGTCAGGTCTTTATGGTTCATAATATGAATTTTGGGTTAAATGCCTAAATAGGTTCTTGACTTATTCTTTGAGTTTGGAAAGAACCAATGAGGTGGCTACTCCTTGCCCATTACGAGTTTATGTTGGAAAGGGTTTAATTTGAGGAGCATCTTCCATGCACATAACGAAGCTAACATCTCAGACAAGCATAGGAATTTACACATAGTAGGTTTTTCACTGGCCTAGAGGCTAACACCTCAAAAGGTAGGCTACTTCATGCCCTCCTAAAATATTAAGTAACCTATGCCTCCTCCATCTGTTAGGAGGAGAACCTAATACATACATGGAAACAGTGTGTGTGAGGGAACAAACAAACCTTTTATGATTTAATTTTTTTTTTTTAAATTAAAACCATTATCCTAAACACCCCTTAAAAATAACATTGGGAAGCAAGTAAAACGGTTTGTGAAAAGTATGAACAATATATACTAGTCTTTATGACTAGAATATTGTTTAAACTTTATGAAGAAAGTAAAAATGCTCTAAGGTAAGGTTCATCTTCTATCCTATATAGATCCTCAGCCATTTTAACCAGTTTGTTAAGCTAATTTTCTATTCTTCGAACTTAATGATTGAACTCTTCTTTAATGGACTCTAACGTGTTCATTCTTTAAAATGCAATAAATGGAATGAATTTATCATATTACAAAAATTATGAATGCATGAGCATATAAACAAATGAATTCGTGAATCTTATAGATGAAAATCAGTTTACAAGTTTTCATTTGATATGGATCTCATGCAAAAATTGAAAAAGAAAGAAAAATGCTAACCTATCTTCTTTCTTTTCTTTAGTAGACTCGAAGGCTTAAAAAAATTGAACAACTTGATTTTGATTTTAATTTCGATTTGGTTTTCTCCTCTTTTTTGTCTTTTTTCCCTTTTTTTCAAAAAGAAAGGTTTGTGTTTTTTTCTTTCTTTTAACTTAAAAATGAATCCATGAAGTCTATTTTTGCCTATCATAGAAATTATTATTAAAAATAAAATAACAACTACCAAAAATTGCTTAAGAAAATTCATCACAATATTGGAAATCAAGATGACAAATAAATAAAATTTATCATGCTAACATAATATACTTTTATTGCTGTCAGGAAAATTAAATTATAAGAACAAAAGGTTAAGAGTGTTCCCCAATGGGTACCTAATTTTGTAACTTCTAAAATCAGATATGTCTCTAACTAAGCGAGGTCTTTATGTTTCATTATATGAATTTTAGGTTGAACATCTAAACAGGTTCTTGAATTGTGCCTCGAATTCGGAAAGAACCAATGAGGTAGCTAATCTTTACCCATTACAGGTTTATGTTGGAAAGGATTTAATTTGAGGAGTATCTTCCATGCACATAGCGAGGCTAACATCTCAGGCAAGCATAGGAATTTACACGCATTAGGTTTTTCACTAGCCCAAAGGCTAACACCTCAGACTGTAAAGCTACTTCATGCCTTCCTAAAATATTGAGTAACTTATGCCCCCTCCATTTGCTTAGAGGAGAACCTAATGCATACATGTGAACAATATGTGTGAGGGAATGAACAAACCTTTTATGATTTGATTTTTTTCAAAAATAATTAAAACCATTATACTAAATACCCCCTAAAAATAACATTGCAAAGAAAGTAAAAAGCCTTGTGAAAAATATGAACAATATATACTAGAATTTACATATAAATCAAAAAAGAAAATTTTTTGTTTTGGAAATACTAGGAATTATAGTCAAAAATCAATTTGAAACCGAATTCACCAAAATTCAGTTAACATATTCTAACTTAGTAACCTATCCTTAGTAGAGTCATGAAGCTATTGCAATATGGACGGGATACGAATCCTGACTAGCCTGACGTAAAAGGCATGTACAACCTTTATTCCTATATATATATATATATATATATCTTTATACCATCATTTTTTATTTTTTAAAGGCCATATATTATTATTTTCCTTTTTGTTTTTGAGGATGAAATTGTCGAGATGAATTGGTCACTTGACTTAACCTCAAATAGTCATTATGAAGCAACTATTTATTTTAGAGTCACCACCAATCAATTTTGGCTAAGTAAGATTGGTCACCTATCTGAGTTCGTATTTCGAGGGTTACAAAACTGTAGACACCTTATTTTGTTCGGGTTAACTTTAAACAATCTGGTACGGTCACCTATCTGAGTTCGTATTTTAAGGGTTACAAAACTGTAAACACCTTATTTTGTTCGGGTTAACTTTTAACAATCTGGTACATCGATGTAAGAGGGGTTGATGATCGTCGCCCGACGAAAAAGTATTTGAAGGATGTCAAGAAGGCCTAGGGATCATATCAAAGGCAAATACAAAGATGTGGCATCAAGGGACGTAGTCCGAGGTATCCGAGGAAAAAGGACATGAGAAAATTCATAATTTTACTTAGGTGTATCGATACATGGTTCTCATGTATCGATACAATGCTCCAACGCACCAAAA
>JBBYHO010010631.1:0-13372 GCA_038382025.1 Adansonia gregorii
GAGGGTGATTTTTAGAATGTGTAATGGTTGGGAATGAGTGTTTTGGGGCTATTTTTGGGTGATGAGTGAAGAGCTACGAGATTTTGGTTTTCTTGATGTGGGAATGTGTTTTGGAAGCTTAAAATAAATTGGAATCTAATCTTTTTTAGCTAAGATATAAGTGGTTTATTTATACGAGCATTTTGGAGCTAATTTAGAGGTGTTTTTAGTCATTTCTCAAAGGAGACAAATTGGTGTCAGCTTGGTGGCTATAGAGTGGTTGTAGGGAGCAACTTGCTACCAATGTGATGGACATAGGGTGGCTGGTTTAAATGTTGAAGTGATTTTCCAACAAATAGGGTGGCTGGTGGTGATCTTAGTCAATAAACTAGGGAATAGAGTGATCATGTGATATTCATTTTTTTATCTAATTTAGACTTTAAAAAAATGTTTTGATTAATTCAAAAGTCCAAATTTATAATTTGATATGTTTCTTGATCTTTCTTTATGCAAAAAAATAAGTTAAAATCGAGCTTTGGATCAATGATGGATAAGTAAAAAATACTCGATTGCTAAAAAAAATAGCTTAGACAAAATAAGGTGTCTACAGGTACAAAAATGCATTCTTCTTAATGCTTTTGATTTGCAAGAAAAGCCTTTTTTTTCCTACCATTTCCCTTAGAGTCAAAGTTTATGCCTTAAAAAAAATCACCATTCTTTTCATGCTTGGGCTACGAAAACATAATTTTTCTTATTGGATACACGATATTGTTTCTTTTGTTTTGCTAGAAGTGCTTTTCTTTTCATTATTTTCCTTAGAATCAAAGTTTATCCCTCAAATGAAATGAACATCAATTTTTTAATAATTTGATTCTTCTTGTGATTATGAATCATAAACATTTTCTCTCCATTAGGATACATTATATTGATGCGTTAATTTGCAAGAAATGCTTTTCTATCCCCTTTTTTGCTTACAATTAAAGTTTATCCCTCAAGTGAGATAAACATATGTTCCTATTATAATTTCTATTCCTAAGGTGATTAGGGTACAAAAACATGTTCTTTTCAATGCTTTTGGTTTGCAAGAAAAGCTTTTCTTCCTACCACTTTCGTTAGAATCAAAGTTTGTCCCTTAAACAAGGTGAACATGTATTACTATAATAATTCTTAATCTCTTCATGGCTCAACAATGAGAACATGATTTGCTTATTAGGATTGCCTTGGTTTTGCAGGAAAAGTTTTGCTTTTTACTTTTTTTCTTAGAATCAAAGTTTCTTCCCCTCAAATGATATGAACATCAATTCTCATAATAATCTTTATTCTTTATGTGATTAGGCATCATAAACACGTTCACTTCATTGGGATACATGATATTGATACTTTGGTCTTGCAGGAAATGCTTTTCTTTCCATCATTTTGCTTTGAATCAAAGTTCATCCCTCAAATGATATAAACATGGATTGTAAAAAAATCACTATTTTTTTCATGGCTAGGCTATGACAACTCATTTTTCTCATTGGATACATAATATTATGGCTTAGGTTTCGCAAGAAAGGCTTTTCTTTCCATTATTTTACTTAGAATCAAAGTTCATCCCCTAAATGAGATAAACATTGATTCTCATAACAATCTCTATTCTTCTTTGGTTATGTACCATAAACATGTTTTCTCCATTGGGATACATGATATTGATGCTTTAGTTTTGCAAAAAATGCTTTCCCACTCTACCTTTTCGCTTATAGTTAAAGTTTATCCCTTAGTTGAGATAAACATAGATTCTTGTTATAATTTTTATTCCTTGGGTGATTAGGAGACAAAAACACTTTCTTTTTAATGGTTTGGATTTGCAAGAAAAGTTTTTCTTCCCATCACTTTCTTCAGAATCAAAATTTATCCCTCAAACAAGGTAAATAAGGATTCCTATAATAATTCCTAATTTCTTCACGAATAAGGAATGAAAACATGTTTTGCTCATTAGGATTGCCTTGGTTTTGCAAGAAAAGCTTTGTTTTTCACTATTTTCCTTAGAATGAATGTTCATCCCACCAAATGAGATAAACATCGATTCTTGTAATAATTTTTATTTTTTTTGTGATTAGTACCATAAACACGTTCACCTCATTGGGATACATGATATTGATACTTTGTTCTTGCAGGAAAAGCTTTTTTTCCACCATTTTGCTTCAAATCAATGTTTATCCCCCAAAAGATACAAACATTAATTCTAAAATAAAATTATCATTCTTTTCATGGCTGGGCTATGAAAACTTATTTTTCTCATTGGATGCATGATATTGTTGCTTAGGTTTTGCAAGAAGGGCTTTTCTTTCCTATATTTTTCTTAGAATCAGAGTTCATCCCCCAAATAAATGAACATCAATGGTCATAACAATCTTCATTCTTCTTATGTTTATGCACTGTAAACATGTTCTCTCCATTAGGATACATGATATTAATGCTTTGGTTTTGCAAGAAATGATTTTCTTTCTCCTATTTTGCTTATAATCAAAGTTTATCCCTTAATTAAGATAAATATGGATTCTTGATATAATTTCCATTCCTTGGGTGATTAGGGCACAAAAACACATTTTTCTTAATGCTTTGAATTTACAAGAACATATTTTCTTCCTACCACTTTCCATAGAATTAAAGCTTATCCCTCAAACAAGATGAACATGGATTCCTATAATAATCCCTAATTTTTTTGTCATTGAGCAATGAAAACACATTTTGGTCATTAGGATTGCCTTGGTTTTAAAAGAAAAGCTTTGCTTTTCACCATTTTCCTTAAAATCAAAACTTGTCCCCCTAAATGACACGAACATCAATTATCATAATAATCTTCACTTTTTTGTCATTAGGCACCATAAACATGTTCTTTGAATTGGGATACATGATGATACTTTAGTTTCTTAAAAAAAACATTTTTTTCCATCATTTTACTAAGAATCAATGTTCATTCCTCAAATAAGGTGAACATGGATTCTTGTAATAATCTTCTATCTCTTCATGATTTGTGATGAAAAGATGATCCTTCAATTAGGGTGCACAATATTCTTGCTTTGGTTTTGAACAAAAGCTTTGCTTTCTAGCATTCTCTTTAAAGTCAAAGTTTATCCCTCAAAAGATATGAACATTGATTCTAAAACAAAATCACTACTCCTTTTATGGTTGGGCCATGAAAACTCATTTTTTCGATCAGATACATGATACTGTTGCTTTCATTTTGCAAAAGAGGTTTTTTTTTTCCATTTTTTCCCTTAGAATCAATGTTCATTCTTCCAAATAAGACAAACATCGATTCTCTTAATAATCTTCATCTTTTTATGATTAGGCACCGTAAACACATTTCTTTCATTGGTATACATGATATTGATACTTTTATCTTGTAGCACAAGCTTTTCTTTCCACTATTTTGCTTTGAATCAAAGTTCATCCCTCAAAATGATATGAACATGGATTCTAAAAAAAGTCACCATTCTTTTTATGGCTGGGCTATGAAGACTCATTTTTCTCATCGGATACATGATATTATTGCTTTGGTTTTGTAAGAAAAACTTTTTTTACTATTTTCCTTAGAATCAAAATTCATCCCCCAAATGAGAAGAACATTGATTCTTGTAACAATCTTTACTCTTCTTTTGATTATGCACCATAAACATGTTATCTTTGTTGGGATACATGATATTAATGCTTTGGTTTTGTAAGAGATGTTTTTCTTTCTCTTCTTTTGCTTACAATCAAAGTTCATCCCTTAATTGAGATAAACATATATTCTTATTATAGTTTCTATTCTTTAAGTGAGTAAGGTACAAAAACACTTTCTTTTCAATGCTTTGGATTTGCAAGAAAAGTTTTTCTTCCTATCACTGTCTTTAGAATGATAGTTTGTCCCTCAAACAAGGTGAACATGGACTCCTATAATAGTCTATTATCTTTTCATAACTAAGCAACAAGAACACATTTTGCTCATTGGGATTGGCTTGGCTTTACAAGAAAAGCTTTGCTTTTCACTATTTTCCTTAGAATGAAAGTTTACCCCTAAATGGGATAAACATCGATTCTCATAATAATCTTTATTTTTTTATGATTAGTCACCATAAACACATTCGCTTCATTGGGATACATGATATTGATGCTTTGGTTTCACAAGAAAAACTTTTCATTCCACTATTTTGCCAAAAGTTAAAGTTTATCCCCCAAATAAAGTGAACATGGATTATCGTAATAGTCACCTATCTCTTCATGATTGGATGATGAAAACACATTCTTTTTATTAGGATGCATATATTGTTACTTTGGTTTTTCAAGAAAAGTTTTACTGTCCATCATTTTTTAGAGTCAAAGTTCATCCCTCAAATGAGATAAACATCAATTCTCATAGTAATCCCTATTCTTTTTATGACTAGGAACTATAAATGCGTTCTTTTCATTGGGATACAAGATAATAATACTTTGGTCCTACAGGAAATGCTTTTCTTTCCACTTTTTTTGCTTTGATCCAAAGTTGATCCTTTAAATGATATGAACATGGATTTTCATAAAAATCACCATTCTTTCATGGTTGGGCTATGAAAACTTATTTTTCTCATTGGATACATATTGTTACTTTTGTTTTACAAGAAAGATTTTTCTTTCCATTATTTTTCTTAGTATCAAAGTTCATCCATCAAATGAGATAACATTGATTATTGTAATAATTTCCATTTTTCTTGTGATTATGCACCATAAACATTTTCTCTACATTGGGATACATGATATGGATGCTTTGGTTTTGTAATAAATGCTTTTTTCCTTTTTTTTGCTTATAATCAAAGTTTATCCCTCAATTGAGATAAACATATATTTTTGTTATAATTTTTATTCGTTGGGTGATTAGGGTACAAAAACACGTTTTTCTCAAAGCTTTTGATTTGCAAGAAAAGCTTTTTTTCTCACCGTTTTCCTTAGAGTCAAAGTTCTTGCTAAAAAAAACACCTTTTTTCATGGTTGGGCTATGAAAACACGTTTTCTTATTAGATACAAAGTATTGTTACTTTTGTTTCACAAAAAAGGTTTTTCTTTCCATCTTAGTATAAAAGTTTATCCCTCAAATAATATGAACATCAATTCTCGTAATAATTTTCATTCTTCTTGTGATTATGCACTATAAATATTTTTTCTCTATTGGGATACATGATATTAATGCTTTGGTTTTGCAAGAAATGCTTTTCTTTGCACCTTTTTGCTTATAATCAAAGTTTATCAGTCAATTGAGATAAACATATATTCTTGTTGTAATTTATATTCCTTGGGTGATTAGGGTACAAAAACATGTTTTTCTCAATGCTTTTGATTTGTAAGAAAAGCTTTTCTTCCCACCACTTTTCTTATAATCAAAGTTTGCCCCTCAAACAAGGTGAACATGGATTCCTATAATAATTCCTAATCTCTTCACGGCTAAGCAATGAAAATATGATTTGCTCATTGGGATTACCTTGGTTTTGCAAGAAAAGCTTTACTTTTCACATTTTCCTTAGAATCAAAGTTTATCCCCCTGAATGATCTAAACATCGATTCTCATAATAATCTTCATTTTTTTATGATTAGGCACTATAAACACGTTCGCTTCATTAGGATACATGATATTGATACTTTGGTCTTGTAGGAAATGCTTTTCCTTTCATTATTTTGCTTCAAATCAAGGTTCATCCCTCCAATGATATGAGCATGGGTTATAAAAAAATCACCATTTTTTTCATGGTTAGGCTATGAAAACTCATTTTTCTCATTGGATATAAGATATTGTGGCTTTGGTTTTTCAAGAAAGGCTTTTTTTTACTATTTTCCTTAGAATTAAATTTCATCCCCCAAATGAGATGAACATCGATTCTCATAACAATCTCCATTTTTCTTTTGATTATGCATCATAAACATGTTTTCTCCATTGGGATACATGATATTGATGCTTTGGTTTTGCAAGAAATGTTTTTTTTCTCCTTTCCACTTATAGTCAAAGTTCATCCCTTAATTGAGATAAACATAGATTCTTGTTATAATTTTTATTTCTTGAGTGATTAGGGTACCAAAACACTTTATTCTCAATGCTTTGGATTTGCAAGAAAAGATTTTCTTCCCACCACTTTCCCTAGAATCAAAGTTTTTACCACAAACAAGGTGAACAACGATTCCTATAATAATCCATCGTATTTTTATGGCTGAGCAATGAAAGCATATTTGCTCATTGGGATTACCTTGGTTTTGCTGGAAAAGCTTTGCTTTTTTCCATTTTCCTTTGAATCAAAGTTAATTCTCCATAAATTGTAAGAACTTTAATTTGCATAATAATCTTTATTTTTTTTGTGATTAGGCATCATGAACATATTTCCTTCATTAGGTTACATGATATTGATGCTTTGGTTTCGCAAGAAAAACTTTTTATTCCATCATTTTGCCAAAAGTCAAAGTTTATCCCTTAAATTAAGTGAACATAGATTATCACAATAGTCACCTATCCTTTCATGATTGGGTGATGAAAACATATTCTTCTCGTTGGGATACGTATTATTTGTTGCTTTAGTCTTGAAAAAAATTTTTGCTGTCTATCATTTTCTTTAGAGTTAAAGTTTATCCCCTAAATGAGATGAACATCAATTCTCATAATAATCTCCATTCTTTTTATCATTAGGCACCATAAACGCATTCTTTTCTTTAGGATACATGGTAATAATACTTTAGTCTAGTAGGAAATGCTTTTCTTTCCACCATTTTGCTTGAATCAAAGTTAATCCCTCAAATGATATGAATATGGATTCTCACAAAAATCACCATTCTTTGATGGTTAGGCTATGAAAACACATTTTTTCTCATAGGATTCACAATATTGTTACATTTGTTTTGCAAGAAAGGCTTTTCTTTCCATTATTTTCCTTAATATCAAAATTTATCCCTCAAACGAGATGAACATCAATTCTCTTAATAATTTCATTCTTCTTGAGATTATGAACTATAAGCATTTTCTCTCCACTAGGATACATGATACTAATGCTTTGAATTGCAAGAAATACTTTTCTTTCTTCCTTTTCTCTTACAATCAAAGTTTATCCCTTAATTGAAGTAAACATATGTTCTTGTTATAGTTTCTATCCCTTGGGTGATTAGGGTAAAAAAACACATTCTTCTCATTGCTTTTGATTTGCAAGGAAAGCTTTTCTTCCCACCACTTTTGATTTGCAAAGGAAAGCTTTTCTTCCCACCACTTTCTTTAGAATCAAAGTTTGTCCCTCAAACAAGGTGAACAAGGATTCCCATAGTAAGTCCTAATCTCTTCGCAGTTGAGCAATGAAAACATGATTTGCGCATTAGGATTGCCTTGGTTTTGAAAGAAAAGCTTTGCTTTTCATTATTTTCCTTAGAATCAAACTTTGACCCCCAAATGATCCAAACATCGATTCTCATAATAATCTTCATTTGTTTGTTATTAGGCACCATAAACACGCTTGTTTCATCAGGATACAAGATATTGATACTTTGGTCTTGCAGGAAAACTTTTCTTCCCATCATTTTGCTTTGAATCAAATTTCACTACTCAAATGATATGAACATGGATCCAAAAACAATTCACCATTTTTTATGGTTGGGCTATGAAAACTCATTTGTCTCATTGGATACATGATATTGTGGTGTTGGTTGGTTTCACAAGAAATGCTTTTCTTTCTCCCTTTTAACTTAGAATCAAAGTTCATCCCTTAAATGAGATAAACATAGATTCTTCTTATAATTTTAATTACTTGAGTGATTAGTGCACAAAATCACTTTTTTCTCAATACTTTGGATTTTCAAGAAAAGATTTTCTTCCTATCACTTTTCCTAGAATCAAAATTTGATCCTTAAGCAAGGTGAATAAGAATTTCTATAATAATCCCTAATCTTTTAGTGATTGAGCAATGAAAGCATATTTTGCTTATTGAGATTGCCTTGGTTTTGCTGGAAATGCTTTACTTTTCTCTATTTTCTTCTGAATCAAAGTTTATCCCCCCTAAATGGTAAAAACATCGATTCTCGTAATAATCTTAATTTTTTGTGATTAGGCACCATGAACATGTTTGTTTCATTGTGTTACATGATATTGATGCTTTGGTTTCGCAAGAAAAACTTTTCATTCCACCATTTTGCCAAAAGTCAAAGTTTATCCCTTAAGTTAAGTGAACGTGGATTATCATAATAGTCACCTATCTCTTCATGATTGGGTAATGAAAACACATTGTTCTCTTTAGGATACATAATATTGTTACTTTGGTTTTGAAAGAAAAGTTTTACTGTCTATCATTTTCTTTAGAGTTAAAGTCCATCCCTCAAATGAGAAAAACATCAATTCTTATAGTAATCTTCATTCTTTTATGATTAGGCACCATAAACGCATTCTTTTCTTTGGGATACATGATAATGATACTTTGGTCTTGCAGGAGATGCTTTTCTTTCCACCATTTTGCTTTGAATCAAAGTTAATCCCTCAAATGATATGAACATGGATTCTCACAAAAATCACCATTCTTTCATGGTTGGGCTAGGAAAACACATTTTTCTCATTAGATTCACAATATTACTACTTTTGATTTACAAGAAAGGCTTTTCTTTCCATTATTTTCCTTAGTATCAAAGTTTATCCCTCAAATGAGATGAACATCGATTCTCACAATGATTTCATTCTTCTTGTGATTATGAATGATAAAAATTTTCTCACCATTAGGATACATGATTTGATGTTTTGGTTTTGCAAGAAATGCTCTTCTCTCTCCCTTTCAGTTATAATCAAAATTCATCCTTAATCAAGATAAACATAGATTCTTGTTATAATTTTTATTCCATGGGTGATTATGGTACAAGAACACTTTCTTCTTAATGCTTTGGATTTGTAAGAAAAGATTTTCTTCCCACCACTTTCCTTAGAATCAAAGTTTGTCCCTTAAACAAGGTGATCAAAGATTCCTATAATAATCCCTAATATTTTAGTGACTGAGCAATGAATGCAATTTTTCTTAATGGGATTGCCTTGGTTTTGCTGGAAAAGCTTTGCTTTTCACCATTTTCCTTTGAATCAAAGTTCATCACCCTAAAATGGGACAAACATCGATGCTCGTAAAAATCTTTTTTTTGTGATTAGGCACTATAAGCGCATTTTCATTGGGATACATGATATTGATGCTTTGGTTTTGCAAGAAATGCTTTTCTTTCTCCCTTTTTGCTTATAATCAAAGTTCATCCCTTAATTGAGGTCAACATAGATTTTTGTTGTAGTTTTTATTCTTTAGGTAATTATGGCACAAAAATACTTTCTTCTCAATAGTTTGGATTTTCAAGAAAAGTTTTTCTTCCGATCACTTTTTATAGAATCAAAGTTTATCCCTCAAACAAGGTAAGCATGGATTCCTATAATAATTTCTAATCTCTTCATGACTAAGCAATGAAAACATGTTTTTCTCTTTGGGATTGCATTGGTTTTGCAAGAAAAGCTTTGTTTTTCACCATTTTCTTTAAAATCAAAACTTATCCCCCCAAATGAAATGAACATCAGTTTTCTTAATAATCCTCATTTTTTTATTAGGCAACATAAACAAGTTCTTTGAATTGTGATACATGATATTAATGCTTTAGTTTCACATGAACAACATTTTTTTCCATCATTTTGCTAAGAATCAATGTTTATCCCTCAAATAAGGTGAACATAGGTTCTCATAATAATCTCCTATCTCTTCATGATTAGGTGATGAAAACACGATCCTTCCATTAGGATGCACAATATTCTTGCTCAGCTTTTGATCAAAAGCTTTACTTTCTAACATTTTTTTTTAAAGTCAAAGTTCATCCCTCAAATGATATAAACATTGATTCTAAAACAAAATCACTATTTTTTTTCGTGGTTAGGTTATGAAACCTCATTTTTCTTATCACATACATGATATTGTTGCTTTCATTTTCCAAGAAAAGCTTTTCTTTCCTTATTTCCCTTAGAATCAATGTTCATCCCCCAAATGAGATAAACATCAATTCTAGTAATAATTTTCATTTTTTTGTGATTAGGCACCAAAAACATGTTTGGTTCATTGGGATACATGGTATTGATACTTTAGTCTTACAGGAAAAACTTTTTTTTGCATCATTTTGCTTTGAACTAAAGTTCATCCCTCAAATGATATGAACATAGATTCTAAAAAAATCACCATTTTTTTCATGGCAAGATTATGAAAACTGATTTTTCTTATTGGATAAATGATATTGTGGCTTTGTTTTGCAAGAAAGGCTTTTCTTTCTACTATTTTTCGTAAAATCAAAGTTCATCCCCTAAATGAGATAAACATCAATTCTTGTAACAATCTACATTCTTCTTATGATTATGCACCATAAACATGTTCTCTTTATTGGGATACATGATATTGATGCTTTGATTTTACAAGAAATGCTTTTCTTTCTCCATTTTTCGCTTATAATCAAAGTTCATCCCTTAATAAAGATAAACTTAGATTTTTGTTATAATTTTTATTCCTTGGGTGATTATGGTACAAAAACACTTTCTTCACCATGCTTTGGATTTGTAAGAAAAGATTTTCATCCCACCATTTTTGTTAAAATCAAAGTTTTTCCCTCAAACAAGGTAAACAAGGATTCTTATAATAATCCCTAATCTTTTTGTGACTATGCAATGACAACACATTTTGCTCATTATGATTGCCTTGGTTTTACTGAAAAAGCTTTGCTTTTCACCATTTTCCTTTGGATCAAAGTTCATCCCCCCAAATGGGATAAACATCGATGCTCGTAATAATTTTTAGTTTTTTATGATTAGGCACCATAAATGCATTTGCTTCATTAGGATATATGATATTGAAGTTTTGGTACTGCAAGAAATGTTTTTCTTTCTCCATTTTCACTTGCAATCAAAGTTTTTCCCTTAATTGAGATATAGATTCTTATTAAAATTTTTATTCCTTGGGTGATTGGGTTTTCTCTCAACAGTTTGGATTTCAAGAAAAGTTTCCAATCACTTTCTTTAGAATCAAAGTTTGCCCCTCAAAGAAGGTAAACATGGATTACTATAGTAATTCCTAATCCATTCATGACAAAGTAATGAAGACATTGTTTTGCCTATTGGGATTGCCTTGGTTTTGCAAAAAAAAAAGGCTTTGCTTTCAACTTTTTCCTTCGAATCAAAGTTCATCCCCTATAAATGAGATGAACTTCAATTCTTGTAATGATCTTTATTTTTACGTGATTAGGCACCATAAAAACTTTGCTTTATTGGTATACATGATATTGGCACTTTTGTCTTGCTAGAAAATCTTTTCCCTCCACCATTTTGCTTTGATTAAAAGTTCATCCCTTAAATGATATGAACATGGTTCTAAAAAAATTAATATTCCTTTCATGGCTGGGCTATGGAAACACATTTTTCTTATTGGATACACGATATTGTTGCTTTGGTTTTGCAAAAAAGGCTTTTCTTTCCTCTATTTTCCTTAAACTCAAAGTTAATCCCCCAAATGAGATGAATATTGATTCTCGTAACAATCTCCACTCTTCTTATGATTGTGAACCATAAAAATTTTCTCTCTATTGGGAACATGATATTGATGCTTTCGTTTTGCAAGAGATGCTTTTCTTTCTCCCTTTTTGCTTATAATCAAAGTTTATCCCTTAATTACGATATGCATAGATTCTTGTTATAGTTTTTATTTCTTAGGTCATTAGGGTACAAAACCACATTCTTCTCAATGTTTGGATTCGCAAGAAAAGTATTTCTTCCCTCCATTTTCCTTAGAATCAAAGCTTGTCCCTTAAATAAGGTAAACCTAGATTCCTATTATAATTCCTAATCTCTTCATGACTGAGAAATGAAAACATGTTTTGCTCATTGGGATTACCTTGGTTTTGCTGGAAAAGCTTTACTATTCACCATTTTCCTTAAAATCAAAACTTATTCCTCCAACTGAGAGGAACATCAGTTCTTTAATAATCTTCATTTTTTTATTAGGCACCATATTTACATTCTTTGAATTGGGATACATGATATTGATGCTTTAGTTTTGCAAGAAAAACATTTCATTCTATCATTTTGCTAAGAATCAATGTTCATCCCCCAAATGAGATGAACTTGGATTCTCGTAATAATCTCTTTTCTTTTCATGATTGGTTGATGAAAAACAATCTTTTCATTAGGATGCATAGTATTCTTGCTCTAGTTTTGATAAAAAACTTTGTTTCCAACATTTTCTCTTGAGTCAAAGTTTATCCTTTGAATGATATGAACATTGATTCTAAAACAAAATCACCATTCTTTTCTTGATTAGGCCATGGAAACTCATTTTTCTCATCAGATACATGATATTATTGCTTTCATTTTGCAAGAAAGGCTTTTCTTTCCATTATGTCCTTTAGAATCAATGTTCATCCTCCCAAATGAGATGAACATCAATTCTCCTAATAATCTTCATTTTTTTGGCATTAGGCACCATAAACACATTCGTTTCATTGGGATACATGCTATTCATGCTTTGGTCTTGTAGGAAAAGCTTCTTTTCCATTATTTTGCTTCGAATCAAAGTTTACCCCTTAGAGTCAATATTTATCCCCCAAATGAGATGAACATCAATTCTCCTAATAATCTTCATTTTTTTGGCATTAGGCACCATAAACACATTCGCTTCATTGGGATACATGCTATTCATGCTTTGGTCTTGTAGGAAAAGCTTCTTTTCCATTATTTTGCTTCGAATCAAAGTTTACCCCTTAGAGTCAATATTTCTCCCCTAAATGAGATGAACATCAATTCTCATAATAATCTTCATTTTCTTGGGATTAGGCACCATAAATATGTTTCCTTCATTGGGATACATGGCATTGATACTATGGTCTTGCAAGAAAAGCTTTTTTTTTTATCATTTTGCTTTGAATCAAAGTTTATCCCTTAAAGGATATGAAGATGGATTCTAAAAAAAATCGCTATTTTTTTCATGGCTAGGCTATGAAAACTCATCTTGCTCATTGGAGACACGATATTGTGGCTTTGGTTTTGTAAGAAAGGCTTTTCTTTCCACTATTTTCCTTAGAATCAAAGTTCATCCCCAAATAAGATGAACAACGATTCCTATAACAATCTCTATTCTTCTTGTGATTATGCACCATAAACATGCTTTCTCCATTGGCATATATGATATTGATTCATTGCTTTTGCAAGAAATGCTTTTCTTTCTCCCATTTTGCTTTTAATCAAAATTCATCCTTTAATCGAGATAAACAAAGATTCTTGTTATAATTTTTATTCCTTGGATGATTATGGTACAAAAATACTTTCTTCCCAATGCTTTCGATTTGTAAGAAAATATTTTCTTCCTGTTACTTTCCTTAGAATCAAAGTTTG
>JBBYHO010010682.1:0-13367 GCA_038382025.1 Adansonia gregorii
TAAAAAAATAACTTAGATCAAGTTCGGATCCAATATTTGTAGTTTGTTTATCAATTAAAATGATCTAATAATTTTTAGACATGTGATATGAATATGACACCAAAGAATACTAACATGACCTAATCGTACGAATATATCAAAATTTATACAACTTAAATTATTAATATATTAAATTTTAAATAAAAATATAATATTTTAAATATGAATATAATACGAATACTTAAAATAATACATGTAATTGCCACTAGCCACAAAACCCTAGGCCTTTTTTTTCTGCCCTTTTATGAACCTTAGACCTTTTGTCGTACTTCAAACAAAACTTGAAGCAAGAAAACAAAAGTGTGAAGAAATTATAATTATGAGTATACCCCTTTACATTTATCTTTTTCTAGTTCCATCACCTTATGATTTGTTTGTATTTAATCATGTATATGTGACTTTACTTTAATTTTATATTAAATTTATTTGGTTTCAAGTTAGTTCAGGTTATGGTCTTTTGTGTATCTCAATTAGTTTATTAATTTTTTTATATGATATATAATATTTTATTGTAATTGTTATTTTTTTTATTAGTAACTTGATAAAATAACACTTGAAAATTCGGATTAATATTCGAGTTTGAACCCTCTTCTTTTAAATAAAAGAGCATACTTGGTTTGATACGTTAGTATAAGATTTTGACTTGAAGTATTGTTTGTTTGAGTTAAGCTCAACTAACACTTTCCAAATATTATCTAAAACTCCATTCAACTTATTCATTTAGGCTCAAATATGCTTAACATCCAAAATAACAATAAATATTCAAAATTATTTTATATTAATATATTAAAATTAAATTTTAAAAAAACTATATCAACTTATTAATAAATTTACACCAAACTTATATTAATATATCCTGATTTGACATTTTTCGAGACAAAGTCCTATGCTCTAATTAGTAAAGAGCATGTAAGTACCGGATAAAACTAGTTAAAATATTTTTTAAAAATATTATTTTATAAAAATTAACAATTTTCACCCAATTAATTATGGGAAAAATTCACTAATGGTAACCATTTTTCTCACAAATATCATTTAGCTAGCGTTAAATGACTTAGATTTATTTGAAAGATCAAATGATTTACTTGGCTTTTTTGGTTTGATTAGTATTGAGCTAGGTTTGAACATGGATTTTTATAACTTTGGTTAAATTAGCTTGACTCAAATTACTATTTAACAATAAAAAATATTTTTTATTTAAATTAGATTATAAAATATATAAATATTATTACATAAATAAAGTTTAAAATTTTTAAATAATAAAACTAACTTTTAAACCCATCTGAATTTGATTTTGCCTGACGCATAAAAAGATTTATTAATAATACCGCAAGATAATAATTAAAAGTATATTAAAAATAAATAAATACGATTTTTACATATAAATAAATAAAAAAAATAGCAGAGCGTTATATGCAAAGATGTTAAAAGAAAAAGGGTGTAAATGCAATTTAACCTAAAAAAAAAAAAAAACCGAACTCTTTCGTTATTGGCAAACTGAAACTGAAATGCAAATGCAAATTGAAATTGAAATTGAAACGCAATCAAAGGCCCGCCCAATCACGACTCAGCAAAAGATCGGTTCATTCTTAACCACATCTTTAACTACCGCTCTTTACACGTGTCATCTTATCCGCCACCCATTCACCACCCACCTGACGTCACTCATCCGGGTCCCACCATCCTATCTCTCTCTCTCTCTCTCTCTCTCTCTCTCTCTCTCCCCTCCTCCCTTTTTTTTTTTTCCTCTATTTACTGTAACTCTTTCAGTTCTTTATAATTTTTTTCCCCAACTCCTCTGTTTATCCCGAAAATTAAAAAAAAAATCAAAATAATTTTTATTTTTAATTATTTGGGTTATGTTTTATATATTCTTGTTTTAGCTTTGTTTTTTGGTTTTTTTTTTTTTTTTGAAAATTTGTAGGTGGAGTTTGGCGATGTGTGGAGTAATTTTAGCGCGTTCTTTTGAATTCGGATTTGGAATTAGGATTAGCTGCGGTTTCTTTAGAGATGTTTGATTGGAACGAAGAAGAGGTAATTAGATCTAACCTTTGTTTTTCTTCAAAGCAATTTTAATTTCTTTTCCCCCCTTTTTGCTCTCTAAATGACTATGTTTTTTTTTTCTCTTAAATTTTGTTCAATTTTTTGGGCAATTTGTTGTATAAAATATGAAGTTATTTCATTTTTTTAATTTATCTTTTTTATTATTTTATATTAAAAATAATTGTAATTATAAAAAAATTTAATTGAAATATTGTGCTTTGGATTTTCTTGTGAATTGCTCTGTTTTTCTCATTTGAATTGTTTTTCCATGAAAATTGAACAATATTTGTTAAGGTTTCTATTTAAGGAAATATTTTCGATTAAGATTTTTTTTGTTGAAAATATTATGAAAATATTAATTTTCACATGGAATTATTTCATTTTCCATGCATCGTGCGATGAGGCCTTGTTTTATGGTTAGCAATAATTTTATGCAAAAGCTATGGTTCTTAGGAATTTTTTTTGCTTGAAAACAAAGTAGATGTATTCAAAACTCACAATTGAGTATGAGTAACATAGGTTTGAATATTTAACTTGGGAATAAGCTTAATGGTAGAGATCTAGGAAAGTAAGGTAGATGGATAAAGTAAATGTGATAAGCTGTACTAGAATCGAGGAATCCCAAGAACATTTTTTTGGGTGGAGGGGGGGGGGATGGGTCGACAATGGAGCTTTGTTCTTTGTAAGCTAGAATTAAACGTTCATTTTAAACAAATTATCTGGATTAGTAACTCGAAAGTGTGAAAAATGAGAACGAATGAGGGGCAAACTAGTCTGCTAGTAAGTATACGGTTTATTTGTATGGTAGAGCATTGTTCTTTATAAGGTAGAGCCTTTTGCTACATGAAAACAAAAAACTAGATGAACTAAAGAACAGCTTGAGCACACATGCAAGCGCACACACATGCACACATTTATATACATTATCATCAGTATTTGGAAAGAATTAAGGTTGGAGTGCATTGGGGCCTGGTATTTTGTGTATTGAAAGGAGTTTCACTCCAAAGTTCATTAACCAATCTAATTCTTAAAGATAGAATATTGAAATATAGATTGGGAGGAAGCTTGATGTTTTAAATTGATTTATGGCATATAAGTTGGATTAAGATTTGGTGAAATCAGAAACTTTATCGTGAAATAATTCGAAATTGCAAATTTTTCATTGGTTACAAGAGAAGCTGTGCTTAATCAGAGACCAAAACCTACTTAAAATCAATTATTGAGCTAGATCTGGGAAATTATGATATGAGCCAAATTAATGAAGAGTTTTAGAACAAGGACTAAAGAGATAAGAATAGAGAATTGGAGGAAGAAAATAGATAATTAGAGAAAGATCAGAACCGAGAGAAAGGAAGTTATATTTTTCTGGTATTTTCATTCCTTCAGACTCTTGAGAAACCATACACACACTGAATATATGATCACTGACACTACTAGACTTAGCTTGGACCTCCATACTGGGGCTACATTTTATTATATAGTTGTGTCTAAACCAATAACCTGGACCGAAGCCCATTTCCCACTAATAGCTATGAACCTTGGAAAATGCAATAACAAGGATGACCAACACTTAAGCCCATTTCTGTCTGTAATAATCCCCCCTTGTTGAAATCATCCTTGTCCTCAAGGATGAAGTTTTGTGAACTCTGCTTCAATGTCACGAAGATCCCCAAGCTTGACATGAAAATCACCACAATAGAAACTAGAATTCCAATGATGAGGGTTGGTTGTTTGTCAACACCAACTACATTGACAACTCCTATGTCTCTGTAATAGAATTAGTCACATAGAAATTATAAACAGTAGCTTTAAATGGTGTCAAATTTATCTCTTGATTATGGTCAGGACTCAACAAAGGTCCCAAAGCGGGTGGCTCTATCTTTGCCTATGGGCAGAAGGCTTGGTGCCGCAATCCTCATTGTGGAACATATGGCCCCTAGTTCACCATAAGTTGAACAAATTCCCTCAACCTCAGAGAGTGCTTGAATGATCCGCCAATTGTCCCTAGCATGCCCCATTGTAGGCAATATTTGCTGAGTGTACCCCTTTGTATTTGCATATGTACCCTTTTCACTGTATGCTGCTGAAAGAAGAATTAAATTGTTATGATAGACACTATGGTCACCATGGTGATCCTGATGCACAAGAAAAACATCTGTTGGGAATTTGTCCAAGTTCACATCATCAGCAACCACAATGATGGTTGGGTTGGAGGTTTTCTTGTCCGCTAATAAGTACTTGTGATTGTGGAACTCGACCATCATCTTTCCTCAATCATTGACAAGTTAGTGAGATACATATCCTCGATTAAACTGCTTTTTGTCCAGCATCTCTAGATTATTCTCGAAAAATCCTGAATTGCAATAAGCCATGGACAAAAAGGTCATCATGGGTCTAATAGGAACAGCTCTATTAGTAAAGAAGTAGCAGTAACAGAGAAAGAATAACCAAAATGCCGACTGACAATTGCCATGAAAGATTCAATCCAACAACGACCTTGACAACAGCTTTACTAACGCATGAGATGTGACCATATTTGTTGAAATACCCAAGACTGGCAGCAGTAATAGCATCCACAAACCCTGCACCTGTCATTGTGTTTAGCATCTTTGTCTTGGCATCTTCAATTCTGATATTTAATTGTCCCACTTCATCAGTAAAGCTAACAGAGGGTTTAATCATTGATAGCAGGGCAAAAATGGTGATACTTCCATTACTATTAACAAAATCAACTATCCTCTCGTAATGCCTATCAGATGACATTATAAGCACTTTCTCTACTTCATGACCTTTCGCTAGAAACTTTGAATTATCCACTTTAGGGTTGGGTTGTGGGAAAGAACTCTTGGTGTTTGAATCTAGTAGTAACATGGGAAGTGATTTTTGGAGATTAGGATCAGGAGGGGGGGTAACACAGAAGGTAGCAACTGGCGTGAGTTGAATTTGGTGGTCAAGAGAACATTTGTGATGGCTAAATGAAAAGAATGACAACCCTCGACAATCTCAAGAAGTGTTTGAGATTCAATGCTAAGATGTCAGTAATCATAGTTGAAGTTTGATAGGGGACCCATGTAGCCACCCTTAGCAATTGATGCCCGAAGTGTCTCACAGGTTATGGGAATTACCATAGCAGCTTCAACCCTTGGTTGAGTGCTAATCCAAAGGATTACATCTGCCTTCTCTATATTAGTAATACTACTATTCCTAAGATATCTGTAACCAAGATCAGTTTCCTTCACACCACACATTGTTTGATACCTGGTTGTTTAACAATTCTTTCACAATAGTCATGAATTCAACATCTGAAAGTTGACCAGCAACCCCAACGAATTCCTCTGGCTTAACCTCTGGACCTCTACTATCAATCCTAATGTTGGGTCCAAACACATTTGTTACATCAGTGGTCTCTATTCCTTGCCACTCACAGTACAAGTAAGGGCTCCAACAGAGCCTATATCAATTACATTCCTAGGAAGTTCTCTTGTCATAAGCTTTTCAATATCAGCTCCAGTTTCTTCTCCACTACCACAATCTGTCAAGCCAAGATTCTGAACTTCAGCAACTTCTTTTGCAAATCTCTTCATTTCAGTAAACCAACCACAATCAAACCCAAATGCCATTAACCGATCCCGGAGATCACATTCCCCACCTAGATCATAGTTTGGACAATCCAATGGATGGTATATCAACCATAATTCCATCACTCCTTCACGTGCCTTCTTAGCCCATGGTGTGTTTGTCTTAATGCTCACTCCAATGAGGAATTGAAAGATTTTGTTGCAATCCTCTAGTGAGTCCTAGAAAGCACCATTGCTCCTTCCCATCACTAAAAACTGAATACCATAGGGGTCATGGACCACAAGTAGTTGATTTGTAGTCATCAACGCCATTGAAGAGGTCTCTTCAAGCATCTCATATGCAACAACCCTCAACAAGAGAGCCTTTTCATTATATTTAACCCCAACCTTTCCAAATATTTTGTCATTATCAAAAGGCGGGATATATATCATCAAGGCAAACTTAGATGAATGAGTGAGATTAGGTTCATCAAAAAATGTCTGCCAACTGTTCAAAAAAATTTCTTCATCGGAAATGTTTCTTAAAAGGATAGGTAATGTACCTGAACCATCAGAATGTTCCTCTGAGGCCTCATCCTCCATCAATCCACCTTGAGCAACTGGTTCTGATATGATTTCCTTATTTGTTACGAATCCTCCTGTATTAGACAATAACTCCAACGACTTTTGAAACTCCATCCACATCTCAAACCTAAAGCGAGCAAAAATGTCATCAAGCTTTCTTTCAAATTGACTCAGCTCCTGTCGAAGGAAAGTGGTGATCCTGTCCACCATCGTTGCCAGAATCGGAGGCTTTGATACCATTTGATACGAGCCAAATGAATGAAGAGTTTTAGAGCAAGGATTAGAGAGATAAGAATAGAGAATTACAGGAAGAAAATAGAGAATTAGAGAAAGATCAGAGCCGAGAGATAGGAAGTTATATTTTTTGGTATGTTCATTCTTTCAGATTCTTGAGAAACCATACACACACTGAATATATGATAACCGACTCTACTAGACTTAGCTTGGACCTCCATACCTGGGCTACATTTTATTATATAGTTGGCCCTAAACCAATAACCTGGACCGAAGCCCATTCCCCACTAACAGCTATGAACCTTGGAAAATACAATAACTAAGATGACCAAAATTTAAACCTGTTTCAGTCTGTAACATTTTAGCCAGGGTTTTAGAGCAGAAGGGCTAGGGTTTTTAGTTCAATACTTTAATTAAGGTCTGACAATGCTCGTTGGTGTGCAAAAAAATGAGAAACGCTTTAAAAAGTGGTTAACCGAATATTTAAGGATATGTAGAAATAAAAGCTAAAGTTTTAACCGGGGTTCATTTACTGGGTTTAGTGTTGGAAACAAAGCTTAACTTTGCTGTTGCTGCAGTTGTGCTATAGATTGTATGTTTCAAGATTTAATGGGTGCTAAGTGAATTCAACACATTCGAGCCATCATGAGGGAACATTTAAAGGCTTTATGGAATAAATGAGGCTTCTACACAAGTTAACAAAGTAATGATCCGGGTTTGGGGGAGAGATTGATGACTTTTGCTCATGATTGCCATTCAAGAAACTCATAGAGTTCAGAATAATTTCTATCTTTTTTTTTTCTATCAATTGTCTTCTTTTTTTGCTTTAATATCATTATTTTGATTGCTTAAGGATGTAATAATATCTTCTTGGATGTGATACGATATGAGTGATGATATGGATGGTTTTTCATATTTTCAGCTAACTAATATAATATGGGATGAGGCTGGGGAAACTGGTGACCATATAGTACCTTATCAAGATGGAAGTGAAACCTGTCGTGGTAAGAAAGAATGGAGTCAAGAAACTGGAACCATAAAGTCTACTGAGCAAAAGACGCACGGGGATAAAGTTGATGTTCATGGAAGAAAGTTGGAAGGGAGTTCCAGTTTTGATGCAAATGGAGGGATTGCCATGGGCTCATGGCCCGAGTTATCATTATCTAATGCAGCGAAAACTGATCAGGATTCCATGGGTAGCAAAGTCTCGAACAATTCGGTTGAAGTAGCTAAATGTCGTTCAAATAATGGTGAGAATATTAGCTATTTGGACAAAAGCCGATATCGTTTTTTTTCCTTCTTGTTTTATAACCAAATTTTCACATTCTATTAATGGCAGAGATGACTGAACTTAGTCAAGATCCTGAAAATTTTCAAAATCCCGATGAAGGTAAAGAACAAGGTGATTTCGTTGACTACAGCTGGGCTAACATTGGAAGCTTTGATGATCTCGATCGAATTTTCAGGTAAAGCGCAATTATGCCATTCTTGTAGCTTATGAAAGCATTTTATTGACAAGCTAGTTTGTAAGATTGGTATTGGTTATAATTCTCACATTTCGTTTGGAACTTGGCAAGTAACCACAAGGTGATAACTTTTGTCACCATGGAACAATCCTCATGTCTTCAAATAAAGGCCCATCTATTTTAATATTTTATAGGACTTTTGACTTATGTTACTTAGACTTGGGTGTAAGTGTCGGATACGAGTATGCATCTGACAGAGGTATGTTCAATTTTTTTTGGGCTTTTCTATGTGTTTGGAGGGTATTCGAGGGTCATATCAGCATACCCATGTTTGGAAATGTGTCGGACCTAGATGTCGGACATGGTTACTTCAAGGAAAATGAAGAGTTGGAGCAACATAGCTTTTAACTTTGAAATTTTCTACTTTCATGTGTCTAAGTTATAACTATTCTACATACCCTTAAATTTGGAACTTAGAAGCTGAAAGTTCTGCAGTAGTTTGATCGCTCTGTTTATCATTATTTAATATTACACTTGTTATGCGATTCCCTTGATTTTGCAGCTGTGTTCCAAAATAGTATAAGAAAAATCTACAAGGGGCCTGATAACCCTGCCCCCCCTTCTGGGGAAAAAAGGAGAACTGCAATCATAATGTTCCTTTCCTGGTTTCTCCTTTTTATCATATACAATGGCATCCATCTGACTCCATATTCTCACAAGTGATGATTTTGCAGCAATGATGATCCAATATTTGGCAACGTAAGTCTTGGTAGTGCTAACGAGTTATGGTCCTCATCTAAAGAGGTAACAAACCGCCCCGGAAAATCCTTTCTTACAACTGGGGATTCTCCTAACCCAGCATTAAGGACCACAGCTGAGCATTTGGAAATCGAAAGAGAACTTGAGCAACAAGATAATCAGTTATTTACCCTTAGCTATGGCAAACGGGGTGGTTGCACATCTCATGGTCTGCATGATGTGGAATTTCATGGAGATAAAAGTAAATCCATAATTGAGGAGCAGGTGTTAAATATTAACATGCAATATGACCAATTCTTAGTTACTTACGCTCTTAACTTAGACAACCAATCTAAAGTAATTACATAATTTCTATTTTAACTTCCACAGACGAATGTCGAAACTATGGGAAAAACCAGTGCTTCAAAGTATAATCTTGTTGCTGAAAGAGTTGCGGCCCATAATCGATTGGCTGATAAGGTATTCTTATCATACTCTTGTACTTAACTATTCAAATTATCTTCGGTGTCGGGTAATTCTCTTGAAGATTTAGAATAAAATACTATATTCCATGTTCCAGGGATGGCAAGCTTTTAATGTCTCATTCATTGTGCATTTACTGAATTATAGGTCTAAGTTTTCCAAACCTTTCTTGGATTGCTAGGTAGGGAGGAATTAGTGGGTTGACTTGGTGTTATTAGTTCATGGAAAACCTCTAACAATATAATTGAATGAAAACCACCTGGGTGGAAAGTGCCTCCGCTTGTCTAATTGTGATGCTATATTTAGCATTGACATTAAACTGTGATTATGCAGTTTTCAGCGAAGACAGAGAATTATCTTTCAAGCCCTTGCAGCAATATTACCCTTTAATTTTTTTCTGGCTCTTGGTAGATGCTTATATAACTTGGAGTTTGGTTAATAGATGCCCAGAAAAATGTACTATTATATAAATGTCCTAATGTCCAGTCTATAATTTACTGAGCTAAAATGCCTCCCTCCTTGCATATTATGTGGAGTTGACAAATAACCTATGTTACTCCAATTCTTCATTTTTCTTGAAGTACTTATGTTTGATATCCATCTCTGACACATATCCGGATATGACCCTCAAAGGACCCAAATATATGGAAAAACTTAGGGAAAAAAAAAAAAAACATACCATTGTCTGGGATATACACATGTTCTAAATTCACATCCGAGTCCGAGTAACATAGCAAATAACCATTCAGGTAGAAGATTAGTTTGCAACATGTTGAAGTTTGCTAGCTATATACAGTGCCAACAGTTTCAGCAATTTATGTTGTCAATAAAACTGCTGAAGGTTGGAATGATAGAGATTGCTTTAACCAAGGACAGCTTCTGCTTATTCACGTATAAAAAAGTATTAGCACCTTTACCTTAAAATTTCGTCCTCCGAGGACATTATGTGTGTTTGATTATATCCATTTTTCCTTCAAGCTCAAGTAATTGCTTTCTCGTAACTAATAACTTCTGTCTTTGGCCAAAGTAAAAGAAAAAAAAAAGGAGACTTCTTCAGGGGTTCTATTCTTTCTTCTGTTGGGGTTTGGAGGATGCTGCAAATAAGCAATATATAAATTATTGCATTAATTTACTGATGTTATAAATTTTGGCCTTTTCTTCAAGACTCAAGACGTGTATTTTTTATTTTTAGTTTATTACTTCTCTATGCAGGCATATAGGCAGAAAAAGCCTTTGAAATTTCGAAGAAAAACCGAAGAAATAGGTGAGGCAAAACAAGTACAGGATTTATATGCCTGGACTACAACTGGGAACCCTATGGCTCAATATGAGAATAATTTAGCAACCTTGACGGTAAAATCTTCTCCATCTTCAGTTATGAGTCAGCAGAGGCAGCTTCGACAATCCGACTCGCTACAGTACCAACATGATTCCAATATCTTTGGAGCACCTTCCCCATATGGGAACCTTACAAAGCAATATCCTGCGATGCCTCTGTTGTCCAACATACAGTCTGGGGAATTTAATCAGCAAACCGTGCTTCCTTGTTACGATGTTTACCCTGGCAAGGCGAATCCTTTAAACAGGTCAGTTTTGAGAATGACACCTCAAGAAAAAATCGAAAAATTGAGACGGCGCCAGCAAATGCAAGCGCTGCTTGCAATTCAGAAACAGCAACAGCAGTTTACTCATCAAGTTCCTTGTACCAATCAATCCGTCATTCAAAAATCAGCTCAAGAAAATCAATCTCAGCATGTTGAGGCAGCTGATGTTGAAGACCTTAGCACTCTCGCTTCTGTTGACCCAAACTCACCTCTAGAGCAAGATGATTCTAATACAGCCTCTGTTGCGATTGATGACAATTCCATAGAGGATACCGTACTACATCAGCTACAAGAAATAATTGCAAAGGTATGCTTGACTTTTGACTTGCTGGTGAAGTTCTTTCCTTGCTGTTAATATGGAATTACTGATATCTAGATATCGATTTTTGTAGTTGGATCTGAGAACCAGACTTTGCATACGAGATAGCTTGTTCCGGTTGGCTCAAAGTGCAATGCAGAGACATTATGCTACTGACACAAGCAGCAATAACAAAAATGGCAGGGATGAAAATGAAGTTATAAAAGAGGACAATTTGAACAGTAACAGGTACGTAAACTTTATGCTGTCAACTGGCTTAAAAAAAACTCTTTGCTGTTGCATATTATGTTACTTGGACTCAGATGTGTCACATACAGGCATATGTCTAACTTAGGTATGTTTAATTTTTTTTCAAGTTTTTTCATGTATTTAGAAGGTTCTGAAAAGATTATATTCCTTTACCAATGCGTGAAAATATGTCAAACATGGGTGTCTGACATAATATTCGAGCAACTTAAGTTGCGGATATTTATATTTGGTTCTTATTCTTTTTTAATATTTATATTTCGTTCTTACGAACTTTTTTGGTTCTTTCCCTGAATCAACAGTGTTTTAACTTTAATTGTCCATCTTTAACCCTTAATGCTGCAATTTTTTATGCCTGTTTTGAGTTAGATTGCATTAGAAGCTTCAGTCTTGTCTTATTCTCCTTGAATGTACTGGCTACAGGATGTCTCATGCGGAAACAGTGACCAATCCTATAGACCGTACTGTTGCTCATTTACTCTTCCATCGGCCTCTGGAATCATCAGGAAAGCATCCGGAGGTGCCCGACTCACCTGCTTCAATAAAGTTCCCTTGTGAACGCAAATCAGCGAGTTTAATGAGCCTCCCGATGGGTTGCATATCAGACAATTCACAAGCTACGCAAATCCTTGCTGACCAGGTCTCGAAAGTTCCTTCCTCATTGATCGATCCCCAACATGTGGAGCAGCAGTTTAAGAACAACCCTTGCATAGATACTTCCGCGAATGAATCAAACTACGGGCCTGCAGATGGTGGAGTTGCTGAGGATGAAGCCTTGCAATGAAATCCGAAATTCTTCCAAGGGTAATTCCTTCCTTTAATACTTCCATGCCTATTAAATGTTCACGTTTTGAATCATTATACGGATTTACTGGTAATTCCAATGTATTTCTTTTCTTGTCAGCTGATTCGATCCTTTCAAAGCTTATCTGGGAGCCATGAAAAACCATCTTAGCTTAGCTGGATCTTTATCAACTGGCGGGATCTAGAGCCTGGAAATACTGTTATTAAAAGAATCCGTGGACATCTTTTTATCAGCATCTATACGACAAAAAACTGCATCAGTTTGGTACGTGTTTTTGAAGTCAATGTTAGCTATGTATATCGAAAAACATTCCTCAGTCTGTATAGCGTCTGACGTGCTCGAAACAACTAAATGTGTGTCATCTAATCTACACAACTTGCTTGGTTTGAAACGTCATTGAACTGTGTCGAACCTAACAAGTATTTGGTGGATCGATATTTCCATTTCTATAATCTTTCAGCTGCTGCAATTCGAAGTTCCAATAGCCGAAACTCATTATAGAATTTGATGCGTTAGTTTAAATACCCTGTTTTAAGCCAAAAATTTTGGTGGTTAATGATAGTGTTTTTGTTCAGTCCTTGAAGCTTAGTTTGCATTTATTTATTTATTTATTTAATCTTTTACGAATTAGCTCGGATTTTATGAATCCTGAACAGATTTCTGCAAGAGTTTAGGAGTTCGAGAGAAATTAAGCTCGTAATGGGTTTAGGGTACGATAACGTTAAAATTAATGTTTAGATTTTGAAAAAAAATTATAGTTAACGTGTTGTATTTTGATTTTTTTTAAATAAATATCATATATAATTGAACTGATTGAAATAGAATTTCACTGGAATTTTATTGGTTCAGTTCATCGATTTTTTAAAGTTAAAAAGACCTTTTAATATATTATTTTTAAGTGTTTGTTCGTTAATTTAAAAATAAATTATTTATTTTCATGTTATAAAAAATTAAATTAAATAAAAATGAAATTAATTTTATTTAAATAATTATAATTTTTAACATGTAAATTGAAAATTAAATTAAATATATTTAATTATTATCTAGACAGAAATTAAATCTAATTCAATTAAAAATCCAACTATGCACTACTGTTTTAATCAATCAATTTCACTTAACTCTATGAAGAACTCCTTGAAATTTGAAAAACGACATCAAATTAACAATTTTGAACCAAATTAGAAAACTCTTTTCTCTCTTCATAAATGATCTTGAAAATTATGATCAATCAATATTTATTAAATTTGA
>JBBYHO010010692.1:0-11447 GCA_038382025.1 Adansonia gregorii
ACTACTCTGAGGCTGTGCAAATGAGTTCGTGATGCTCATGCCACTCTTTCCCATCAGTCATGGATGTTTGAAAGTCAATGACTCGAATGTAGACCTGTAAACATAAGGAAAACAAGAAATATCCCCTGCTTCACTTTGTCCCCTGCTTGCAGCACAACTGCTACAAACTGAAAAATCACTTTAAAATTTGAAACGATTTTTCATGAATTTTCTAATATTTTTCCATCACAGCATGTCGAATTATCTTTGAAACGAGGTCTTGTTCATCCTTGGATTAGTCCGAATGAGAATGTTATAATTTTTCAAATCTAAACTGTCCAAAACCTCTAGAATCTGGACATGTATTTTGGTTGGGCCATTCAGGCCCACTAGATAATTTTTCCAAATTTTTAAAACATTTTTCCTAAAAAAATGAAATTCACTTTTTGAAAAATTATTATTTGCTATTTTTCGATACCAAATGAGTCTAGAATGATTTCTCAAAGTTTGACACACCTTGTTCCTTGTATGCTCTGCCAGCAGCAAAATTGATCTGAACTTGAAAATTTATTCCCCTAGAAAGTGACCTATTGGGGTAGTGGGAGTATTTTTAGAATGACCCTCATCGAATTACCTTTCTAAAGGTGTCTTGTCCACCTTCTAAATCCTTTGAACCAATTTAGAATAAATTTGGGAAGCAAGATAGCGCGATGCTGTCCTTTGTTTTCAATTTTGGTCAAAATTGAGTTATTTTCCCGAATTTTGTCTCGAGACATTCGAATGTTTCCATGTCACCCCGATCAGACTCGAGAACAAACCTTAACCTCCCACAAGCTCATATCAAGGCACAAACATATTTTACATCTTTATCATCCTCATTCACAATAAATCTTTTCACCAAAATTCATCGAATGCTCACCCATTTTCTAAATCATGAAGTTATGTCATCTATAGGGATACTCTAACCCTGTTTTCAAAATTGTCAAGATTTAAAAATCTTTCTATGTCAAAATGATTTCTCATTTACGGGGATACTCCAACCCCAACCTTTGAGGGGATACTCCAACCCTAATTCTTAAAATTTTTAAGATTTAAAAATCTTTCTTTCTAAAAAAAACTATTTTTCGTTCATGGGGATACTCCAACCCCATCTTTCTGAGGAGATACTCCAACCCTATCTTTCAACTACAATTTTGTCATTTTTTTCTTTTCAGATTTCCATGAATATGTTAAAGAAACCTTGTTTAATCAAGAAACTCAGATGTATCTCGAAAATTATCGATTTGGTTATTCCTAGATAAATCGGTGCCAATAGCGAGATGAATTCCAATAGTACATTCCTTTTCTTTATCTTTGCATTGAATGATCCATGTTATGCTATATCATTTAGTCTTACTAACATAATTTCTTTGTGATGGTTATTTGCATTCATGTTTTCAAAATGTTTCCAAATAAAATGAAAGGTAATGTTCTGCATGGGTATCTCTCCAGTGCCCAAAGTGGAACATTCCATTTTCAAAGTAAAATCCAGAGGCCATTTTTATCAAAGATCTCTATATTTCCCATATCTCTGGGTATATGAGATTAAATCTTTTTCATTAAAAGCTATATTTGTATTTTTATAAGATTCATGCATCAAAAGAGGGTTATATTGAAATAATGACAAGTTGAGATAGAAAGAATTGAAATCGAGATAAGACATAGTGTAAGGTGTCAATTTCAGGCATCGTGAAGAGGTTCGTACCTCATCGCGCGTAACCAACTCCTAAACCCAAATGTTGAATCTTTGCATTATATAGACATAGGTTTTAATAGGCATTCGATCATGCCTAGCCTGAAATAATCGGTGGTGACTCCAAGCGTTGGCCATTTCATGATGGTCATACGAGACCAATAAGATGAGTGATTCATCTTATGGTCCCCCTCACTATGTCATAAGTCGAGAATCTGTACTTTCTCGTTCTCATCATAATGTCATAGAATAGTCTTAATCAAAAAGACACTTCTAATTCGGGAAATTATTTTAAGTCATGTGCACCCATAAATCAGTGAGGATCCACCTTGGGGTACATTGCGACAATGCTCTTTGCAGTTAATAGGTCCTGTCTCCAAATACCCTAACCCAAGTAAAACTATGATTTTTTCTAGGGTTAGAGTCATGTCATGTTGACTTAATGATAAGCATCGATATGAAAGAGCCCAAAATTCGATTAAAGCTCAAACCAATTTTTCTTCCATCTATACTTTGAGCAAGAGAGCAATTTGTCGATGTTTCTCCATGAACAGTTTGTTTTGCATCTCCCTAATGGTCTCATATCATGGCCAATTCTATTAGATTATTTTGATAGAGATCTAAGTGTGTGATTCTTGGTAATTCTATCATGAAATCCTTTGGTATACAATTCCCATGTTTTTCTGGACTCGTTATAAACCTTTTTGAATTTTTGGAAACAACCATTGCCTATACTCGTTTAGCCATAAAGTCTAATGAAAATTCTACTAAGCTAAAATTCTATCCTAAGGCAAGTGTCCCTATCTACATATGAGAAATGCACCAAGACAAGATAAAAAGAAAAATAATAAACAAATTAGTAACCATAAGAAATAATAAATCCAAATAATAATAAAATATCATAAGGAGAAATAGTAATAATAAATAATCTTTATAAGGACAAACAATCAAATGAAAAGAGAAAAGAAAGAAAAAGGTAAATTTATCCCTTCGTGTGTCCCTAATTTTTTGTGACATCTAAAATTGTGGTTTTGACTGGGGTGTTAATAAGGTTTACTAAATGAGGTTTAGGTTAGACCTTAAAATTATGCTCGAATTCCCTAAGCCTAGAACAAAGTAACAAGGTATCTTTTCCTTAACCATTGCGAATTTATGTTAGAAAAGATTCAAATTGAATGGAAGTATCTTCCATGCCTATAATAAGGCTAGCACTTTGGGTAAGTTTAGGAATTTATACCAAGTAGGATTTTCACTGGCCCAAACAGAGGCTAACACCTTAGAAGGTAAAATTACTTTACCTCTACCTAAAATATTAGGTACCTTATACCCCTTCTAGAGATCTCAAAAGAGAGACTATTACACACATGCTCAATGGGTGTGAAGGGACAAACAAACTTTTCTTATGACATCACATTAAAATAAAAACCACATATCCTAAATCCCCAAAAGATAAAAAAACACTAAAATGGATTAATGTAAAATAAAAAAGAAAATTTTTTAGAAATATTAAGAATTATAATTAACTATTGATTGAAATCGAATCAATCACAATTTAGTTAACACATAATTAACTGTATACCTGACACTCTAACTAATCCTTAATGGAGTCATCAAGCCATCGCAATATAGCCTGGATACAAATCTTGACCATTCTGACTTAAAAAAAGGGTGCACCTTTGTTCTTATACAAATCTATATATATTATTATTCTTTTATTTATAGTGGTTCATATCATTATTATTTTTTATTTTTCATGTTTAGGGACAGAGTTGTCAAGATAAATCACTCACTCGACGTAACTCTAAATTGTCATTATGAAATAACTATTCATTTTTCTAGAGTTGCCACCAATATATTTTGGCTAGGTGAGATTGATCACCTATTAGAATTTATATTTTGAGGGTCATGAAACCCTTAAAAATAAACTCCAAGGTCTGTGATTATACTTGAAATCACATGAAAGAATCCGAGAGTCATTATTAGTTACAATTAACTTAAATTTGGATTTTCCATTCGGTCTCTCTATCTAATATTTAATTCTATTTCCTATATATAATATTCTATAAAATAAATTTCGTATTCCATGTGAGAAAATTAGGTTTTTATTAATTTTGAAAATCAAAATATCTTTTGCACCATTCCAGAAGACCATATGTGAATGGTAAGGGCCACATGCAAAAAGCAAGGTATTTCAAGGGTTTTGGTGCATGTATCTCATGTATGAACAAGGTATTATGCTCAGCTGCCACTAAGTCTATTGGCTAGCTTAGCAAAAATAGTGCATCAAAACTACTTTTGGTAGTTAAGTAATGAGAAAATCTAAGGTTGCCTTCTAATAAATTAGATTAAGTCTTGAAAATGTCCTTTGCCATGGTTATTTGGGCCTAAAAAATTTGTTAAAACTCAATCATAAGTCCAATACTGAGTCTTGCTATGAATTTGGATGATTTTTGGTACTAGAAACGTGGTCCAATTTATTTTTTTATGTCATGGTGTAAGAAGGTGAAAATGGAACGAACTAGGCATTTTAGCCTTGGCGTATTAATATAGTACGTGTTGCATTAATAGTTAGAGCAAACGTTTACTGTAGGTATCACTACAATGAGGCTGGTGTCGATACTTGGAGATTGGTATTAATACCAGCATTCTATATGTTGATACTGGCTAGCGAAAATTGATTTTTAAGCTATTATGAAGCTCGATATCAAAACAAAGGGTCATGCACTGATGCAAAAGCACTTGTATCAATACACAACCTTTCTGTGTCAATATAGCATTTGAAAATTTGAACTTTTGCTAATGTGGAAGCCTCGTATTGATACTTAAATGCTATGTATCGATACATTCATGCACAATATGAATTTTTCATACTTTTGGCCCTTCGAAGACCATACCTTTGTTAGGAATTATGGAAGATAGACCTACGCTAGCCCGTGTAACCTTAGTGACACCTCGAAGAGTAACTTTTGATTTTTTTTACGTGTCTCTTTGATACAATCCTTAAGCATTTTAGACCTTCCCAAAAAAAATTTCACTTAGTGTTCAGTCATCAATAGTGCCTAATGATACAACACCCGACAATCATCCTATTTTTTATTTTTTTTAGTTCTTTAATTCTATGACCTTTCAATTACAAATAGGGTGTCTAGAATTAGCCTTCTTGGCTAAGTATTAGGAACAAGGTAGAGGTCGATAGACACTATTTTGTTTGGGGTATGCTTAATGTTGCTTGCTATTCTTGCAATGAAAAGACTGAACTAATATAATGCTAGGATAAAACATAATTTTGGCAATGATTTTAAGATTTTTTGGCCAATACGTAAAGTTTGAATTCTTGGATAAGAAACCTAGACTGAGATCTTAGGCTCGACCTATCTTTAGGTGTGATAAAAAATGACAAAGTGCTAATCTGCCAAATCATGGCTAACAACATTAAACTTTCAAAAGGATTTTTTTTTTACATATTTCAAATAAAATACCTAGACTACAATCCTAGGCTTGACCTATCCCAAACTTTGGCTTAAAATTGATAAAATGTAGTGTGCTGAATCACGACCAACAACATCAGACTTTTAAAAAGATTTTTTGACAAATTTTAGATAAATGACCTAGACTATGATCCTAGGCTTGATGTATCCCTAAGTTCGATTTAAAAATGGCAGAATGCCAATATACCAAATCACAGCTAATAACATTAAACTTCAATAAGATTTCTTGATAGAGGATCTTGATTATGGTTCCTCACTAAGGTTCTTAACTAAGGTGCTAATAAGTTGGATTCACCATGTTCTAACAATATTATACTTTGAAAGGATTTCTTGACAAGGGGTCTTGACTGAGGTTCTTGGCTAAGATTTTTAACAGGGATGCTAATAAGCTGAATCATAGTGTTTTAGCAACAATGGACTTTTTAAAAAGGATTTCTTAACAAAAGGTCTTGACTAAGGTTCTTGACAAAAGTTCTTAACTAAGGTTCTTGATAAAGGTTCTTGACTAAAGTGTTAATGAGCCATATTTTGAAATTCCAATAATATTAGACTTTGACCTATAATAACATGAAACCTTAAAGTAATGAGGGCTTTACTAGAGCAACCTTCTAATTTGCCAATTTTTGATATGAAAGATTCTTACCAAGAAGTTTTTCTAGATTCTACAAGTTGTACTTGACATGATGCTGCTAGGATGATGTTATGTTATGACAGTATGAATACATGATAAAATGATGTGTATGTAAGTTTCTTGATAGTATGACTACATGATCATGACATAATATCTAATATGGGAATAGACATTAAAAATTTTCCTTTCGATTAGGAGTTGTGATATCCATTTTCCTAATGCCATAATTTGGACAGTGATACGCCTAATGATCATGACTTTTTTTTATGCATAGGTGATCATTTTCTTGACTCAATATACTGGATAGGCTCTTCTTGACAAGGTGAGAATTGCAATAGTTACATTTCTTTGATGCATTTGACCATGACAAATGGATTTTAGTATTTTTCTTTAATAAAGTTCAACTAGTCATGTCAGTTCCTTACTTATTCAGCCTTTTTGAGTTTGGCCTTCATCAAGACTCTTAGAGAAGGAATCTCGACTTCCATAGATAAAATAACTTATATCCTATTGACAAGAGTGAACAGAGTAGTAGCCATGAAAGTTTGGACTAAGGTTTTATGTACGTGAGTGCGAAGAGTAGCGACTATTTTCTTAACTATCTTCTCGATGTTCTTATTAGCTGCTTTGATTGCCCTATCCATTTTTTGGCGGTCTGGCATAGAGTTATGATGTTGGATTTTAAATTGGGAATATATTGCTTGCATCAGGTTATTTTTTTTAGTTGAGGGCATTATCAGTGATAATTTGTTTGGTAAATCTATATCAACAGATAATGTCCAACTTGCAAATAATTGAGTCAATGACATTGGCATGTGAGGCTGCCTCTACCTATTTAATAATGTAATCAATCACCACTTAGACCTACTCAAGGGCCAGGCTACTCGCCCAAGCTTAAAGGTCTTTTCGATATTTGGGAAGGTTTGGACAAACATATTAGGCTCGAAAAATAGGCCTAGATAAAAAAATTAAGCCTGATTAAAAAATAGGCTAGGCCTTAGATCCAACTTTCAAAGCTTAAGCTTGGCCCGGCTCAACCCATTTTACTATTACATTATATATGTGTTTATTTTATATTTTATGTATTATGTAATTTTTGTCATATAAACAATACATATATAATATTATAGTAGAAACTTTAAAAACTAAGTTAAATTATTTATATTTATAAACTTAAAAAAATTATTAAATTAATAAAAATTAAATTTTAAAAATATATATTTTTAAAAAATAAATTATAAAAAATATAATATGGGCAAGCTTAAATGGGCTTAGACTATCTATTTACAAATATAGGTAGGCTTGGGAAAAATTTGAGGCCCATATTTTAGGCTGGGCCAAGCTTGGGCAAGCAATTTAATGTTAATACCATGCTTAGGCCTGGCCTGAATCTGACCCGGCCCGGCCCATGAGCAAGTCTATCACCACAGGGATAAACTAGTGTCTATAGGAGACCTTAGAGGTGATGGGCCTAATCATATCCATGCCCTACATAGCACAAGGCCATAGGAATATCATGACATGAAGCAGTGATGGCAGGACATTGATCTTTACCGCATAAATTTGACACTTGTGACATTTTCAAGCATAGTTGTTATATTCTCTTTCAGGAGTTAGCTAGTAACAACTTCATCTTATGACTTGCTAGCCATTCAATGCCCATTAGCATAGACACCATTAATCTATTCATGAATTTCTTCTAGGATCTTTTGGGCTTTAAGAGCATTGACACATCTTTTGATAGTCTTTTTATCATTCTCTTTGCCTTGCTCAAGGTACTATTGATCTCTAGTGTAGCAAAGGATGTCATGATACCATGATGGGCCATCTTTCTTTATTTCGATATTCTGATAATGTATCAGAGTTGTCTAAGTACTCATTTGAATAGGAACGACATTGAATTCTTAATTATCTTTGAACATGGATGACCAAGTGGCCAAGGCATCAACTATTTGGTTTTTCTCTTAAGGTAAGTGCTAAAAGCTAATATCATCAAAATTTTTTACTAAGTTTTAATATCAGTTTCTCATAATAAATGAGTTTAGCATTGTGTGTTTGCCACTACCCTTTCAATTTGTAGATGACTAGTACTAAATTATTGAACGCCATAAATTCTTGAGTTTCTTTCAATAGCTACTCAGAGCCTTATGACCATAGGCTTCATATTCTACTATATATTTGGTGTAATCAATGTTCAGTCTAGCTATAAAATGGATAGTGACTCCCATTAGGTGATATCAATATGCCTTGATTCCATGCCCAAAAGCATTTGATGCTTCATTAAAGTACATTCCCATGATCGATCATGGCTATTGATATCTTCCCCTTTAGTGATACATATTATATCTTCATTTGGGAAATCAAAATTCAAAGGTTTGTAGTCTTCTATTGCCTAACTCATAAAAAAGTTAGCTATCTTGCTACCCTCAATCGCTTTTTGGTTGACATGGATGATTTAGAGAGTAGGACTTGCCATCTGGCCCTTTTTAAAAGTGCATGGGCTTCGCGTAAGTACTTGATATGGTTAAGTCTTACCATTGGCCATGTGATGGGGTATAACATATATTGCCTAAGTTTTCAGCCCATTGAAACCAAAGCACAACACAATCTCTAAACTATGGAGTAGTTGTTTTCACACTATATAAACTTTTTGCGTAAATAGTAAATTGCTTGTTCTTTTTGTTCTGACTTATAATGTTGCCTAAGCACATAATCCATGTTGAAGATCGCTAGGTAGAATATCAAAGTTTGACTGGGAACTAGCAGTAATAGCATTGGTGGGCTTTGATGGATAATGTTTGACTTTGTTAAAAGCATCTCAACACTACTCATTCCATTCCTAGAATTTTGTTTATGGAGAAGTCAAAAGATGGGATCATAATTATTAGTGAGTTGGGATACAAATCTAGAAATGTAGTTTAATATCTTTTAATAAGCTTTTGGCCTCCGTTTGGGTTTGAGGTGATGGCATGTTTTAGATAGTTTTGACCTTATCTTTGTCGATTTTGATTCTTTTTTGGCTAACAATAAAGCCTAGTAGCTTTCTCGAGGTGATATTGAAAGTACATTTGGCTTTCAAATTTTGTTAAAATTTTCATAGCTGTTTGAAGAGCTTTTGAAGATCTATGATGTGCTTATCTTCTCTTATTGACTTAGCGATTATATCATCCATATAAACCTTAATCTCCTTGTGCATTAAGTCACAGCATAGTGTCACCATGGCTTTTTGATAAGTGTCCTTGGCATTTTTTGGCTTGAAAGGCATAACTTTATAACTAAATGTGCCCTACATGGTTATTAAGGTAATTTTCTCCATATCTTTGGACGCCATTTAATTTGATTATAACTTAAAAACCCATCCATGAATAAGAATAAAGAGTTCATAGCTATATTGTCAACCAAAGTATTGATATGTAGTAATGAGAAATTATCATTTAGACTAGCTTAGTTTAGATTTTGATAATCAACACATATTTCTATTTTGTCATCTTTATTAGGGACTAGGACAATGTTGGCAACCCATTTTGGATATTTGGTGACTGCAAGGAATCCTACCTCAAATTGTTTCTTGACTTTTTCTTTGATTTTAAGAAGCATTTCTGGTTTCATCCTTAACTTTTGTTGGATTAGTTTGCATTCAGGTTTAAGGGGAAGCCTATGGACCACACTGTAAATGTCTAATCCAGCTTGTCTTGATATGACCAGGTAAATATGTCCAGTACTCTTGTTATAGGTTTATCAATTTGGTTCTAATAAAAGGTTTATGGAAGTTTTAAATTTTACCTTTTTTTGATCTTCTTCAGTCCCTAAATTTATGACTTTAATCGATTCCTCATGGGGCAAAATTTTCTTTTTTTCATGCTTGACCAATCCCAATAGATCTAGTGGCATAGAATTTTCCTTAAAATCTTCATTAAAATCAACTTCGCTAGAACAAATTGATCATTGCAAATGAAATATTTAGGAGTCCATCTAAAACATCCATGTCATTCTATCAAAGCACTTGAAGGTGTAAGGAAAAATAAAATATACACAAAATTATGTATAAACCAAGAATTAAAGCAAGCGTAAAGAATAAAAATTATCACAAAAAAATTATTTATGCCAAAGTTAGTTTTATTAATAATATTCGATAAACGATGCCTATTACAAGATCCCTATGAGCTATTGGGCAAAAGTAAGTAGGTTTTTAATTCTTGACATTACATGAAAATAGACTTAAAATGCACAAATGTTTTTGAAACGACCTCTCTTCAATAACAAACTTGGGTGAATAAGGGTATATTTCATTACTTGGCTTTGACAAGCTCGATTGGTCATTAATGGCATAGATATAGAGGTTATAGAAGGCCCAATTCAGAATTACCAAGACATCTTTAGCTTTTTTTTTCTTCTAATTGATTCGGATTCAAACATCCTTTTGAACAAAAAGTCTCATAGATTGGTAGGAATACCATCGATTTTGGTCATAGTTCTTAACCTAACAAACAAGCCAACCTCTAATCTTTAGCCTTCTTAGCTTGCTATTTCTTATACTGTATGTTGGACTTAAATCCTAGGCCCTTCTTTTCGACCTAGCTAAAGACCTTAAAAGCTTTAGTTATTCATTACAGATTCTTACCAAGCCATTTTTTTGGCTTGGCAACCCCTACCAACAGTTAACTTTAGACCCATATGGTATTCTTCCATAGTCGAGGCTTAACTATCGACAAGTCTTTTCCTATAAATGTTGCATTGACAAACTTGAATAACTAAAAGGATGGCTCGGGTGCATATTTATTTGTCTTGATGTATGTGGCATCAATAAAAGTAGTGGTGATCATTTCGTTTTCAGCTCAAATACTAAACAATTTATTGTTAATCATGAATTTTAGCTTTTGATGCAAAGATAAGGGCACGCCTCAACTGAATATATCCATTACCTCTCAATCAAGCAACTAGAGGATGAAACAATGTTTATTACTTGAAAATCAATCTCATAGGTGTATGGGCCTACCTGAAGTGGAATAGTGATGTTCTTAATGACTTCATAATAGGTCTTCATTGAATGCTTACACCACCATATGGTTATGCTTGACGTGGAAAGCATCAACAAAAAGCTTGTTTAAGGTAGCCAAGGGCATGACATTGAGGGCAAAACCGTTATCTATGAGAACTTTTGGTAAGATATGATCTTTGTAGTGGGTGGTGATATGTAAGCCTTTTTAGCTACCCTTACCACTAGGAAGGATATCATCATCAGTGAATGACATGTAGTTATTAGTGGTGATATTATTCAATAGGCAATCCAATTTGCCTACTGGAATATCTAGTTGCACATACGCCTCGTTCAACACTTTTAATATTGTATTTTGATGAACGACTTTATCACTCTTATATGGGAATGGTGTAGGTGTAGTGTCTCTATGAACCATCTTGGCATAGGCATGAAAGAATTTACCTCATAATTTGACTATCTAGAGAAGATAAGGGGTTGCCCACTCCCATACGATGGTTGTGTTATTTCTTCCCCAATCATATTCACTTATTCAATATGAAACGCTTGCTTTTTGTCATAGAATTCAATGCTACTTTCATCCATTATTCTCTAGACCATTATGTGATGTTCTTTGTATAT
>JBBYHO010010723.1:0-13365 GCA_038382025.1 Adansonia gregorii
GGCTACATCTTGGTTTGTATATTGTATTATACACCTTTAAATTATTATTAATATCTAATAATCCCCAACATGAATGAAAATTGTATGATTAAAATGTCAAACTAATTTTGAATATAAGAGAGAATAACTATGAAGAGTTATTGCGTCAGATAGGTTGCTTTTCGCCTTGAACCTTCCATAACGACAACTATCAGATTTACTCGGTCAAGTAGTGAACATGATGTCTTGTACTATTCAGTCTTTCTTGTAAACCAAGAAAAATAGATGTCATGGAATCCCTATGAAAACACCTTTGGTTGTCACGATTTTGTTTATTTTGGCCCGAACACGTCTTGGTTCTATGAGTGCTTTAGAGAATTTAACCTTATCAATTCCAGTAGAGATGGCCACATTTCACACTCATATAGGTGATCTCTTATCAAGGATATCCTACAATACCTTGTTTGATTTTATCAAGCTATACGAATCATTAAAAGCGTAGCTTAACCTAACTCTTTTACAACCAACATTGATTCACCATAGGAATTGGTAGAGTTTTTAAATCTTTAAATGGTCATACTAAGTTAAAATAATTTGGTTATCAATTTGAATTGAGATCTTAGGATCTCTAGTCAAGTAAGTTTGGTTGCCATTATGTAACTTTTATTTTTTAAGCTTAACTCCCATCCCCCTCAATGATACTTGATCTCTTTTTAAACTTTTCATTAGCAGATCCATAATATTATCTTTTGATTTTACATAATCAATAGAGATAATCCCATTTGTGTGTAATTGTCTTATAATATTGTATCTTTGACCAATGTGTCAAGACTTACCGTTATATAAACTACTCTATGCCCTGTCAATTGCAAATTGGCTACATATTGCTTGCACAGGTTTTGACCAATTTAGAATATCTTATAAAAAAATCCAAAGTCATTTTACCTCTTCTCTAGCTTTATCTAAAGCTATAAAATTAGATTCCATTGTGGATCTAGCTATTTACATTTATTTAAAAGATTTCTAAGACATTATAACTCCTCTGATAGTAAAGACAAATCCACTAATGGATTTTCAGTCTTCAGAATCCAATATTCGATTTGCATCACTATTTTCTTCAAGTTCACCTGGATATCTCATATAGTGTAGGCTCTAACTTGACATGTATCTTAGATATTTGAGTACCTTTACAATGGCTTTCCTTTCCTAACCCGAAACTATAAACCCCTTGGGTTGTTCCATATGGACTTCATCGTTTAAATTTTCATTTAGGAAAGTTGCCTTAAGATCTATTTGATCTATTTTGATCTTGTTAATAGCGATAATTGCTATTAACATCCATATGAATGTTATTCTTAATACATGTAAATATATATCAAAACCATCCAACCTTGTTGTTTAAATCTTTTAACAACAAGCCAAGCTTTATATTTATCAATAGCTTCATTAGTTTTCACTTTCATCTAAAAAATCCATTTATATTTTAATGGTTTTCTAGGATTCATGCTAGTCTCGGCATTATCAAGGATTACTAATCTTAAGGATAAATTCTCATTTGTTGCTTCACATTAAGGTAATCATTACAGACACCTAATTTTGTAAGGGCCTCCACTCAAGATCTTAAGGAATCAACAAACTTAAATGGACAAGCATTAACTCTATCTACCATCGATCTTGGCTAAGGTGAAGTGTTTAGGTAGTCAAAGCATGAAAAATTCACATTTTGCATGAAGGTATCAATACATAGTCCTTATGTATCGATACAAGGCCTTCATGCCATCAAAATTCAAAATTTCATTGTTTGTGTGGATGCAAAAGGGCAGTGTATCAATACATAAGTCATTTTAACAATACAGAAGCTAATTGTATCGATATAAGGTTATGTCGTAACTAAAATCATGATTTTTGGGCAAAAACTATAGATGCACCTTGCTATGTATCGATACAATTTTCATTGCATTGATACATTTTGGGTTTTTGCTTATATGTATTAATATAGAACATATTGTTTTGACGCACACTATAGTTGTGGTCTAATTTGTGACATTTTCACCTTTCGTTCTATTATATTAAAACTTGAATTTGGCCACGATTTTGGCTCCAATCAGACATAGCCTTATCCGTATCACATGGAATTTATTTTTTGTGCCTTAAGTATTGGATTGACATATTCTCAAGAGGTCTACTAAGGATTACATAAGGATATTTCATGTTAAAATCTGATTTAATGAAGGGCAAAGGTGAGATTACTCTTTTGATCAACTCATGCATGACTTTCTTTACTTGTAGGAATTGACATTAACTAATCAAATATTGTAAACTTACCTCATAGAACCATGATTCATCAAATGGTACATGATAGATGCCTCAAATGCCTCTTTGCTAGGTCATTTTTTATGGCTGAAATCAATCTCTATATAAATGTGATTTTCATGCACAACAAAAGAGATTCACTACATTACTACATCAGTCTCCAATAAACTATTCCCTTGGCTTAAACACTATTCGCGTAGCTACTTTTTCACCACTCCAAAAACCTTTCTAAAACCTTCTATTTCCTTCATTTCTACCTTTCAATCTTCACTTTATTAAACTGTAACCCTCAAGATCCTTCTTTTCATTCATTTCTTGCTAATCCATAGCGAAGAGAAGGGAGAAAATGAGCTCAAGGTTGAGTAGTTTTCTGCTCACAGTTTCAAAGCAAGGAGTGAAGCTTCTTGGGTATTTTCCTATCTAATTTTCATTTATGTTCTATTATTATCATCACTTTCATCACTATAGTTGTAGTAGTTGTAGGATGACCCTATTTTAGGACTCCCATGCATTATTGTGGCCCTAGTTGTAGTAGTTTTAGGATCTTTGGTGATTTCTTGATGTCTTGATGTTGTTTGGATGACTAAAAATGCCTTGTTTCATTTTGCCTTTAAAACAACCCCCTGTTCATGCATTCTTTGCTATGTTTTATTTATTTTCACATGTTCAATCTATGATTAACTGTCTATCTTAGCATGTCTTAAGTATAATCATGCATTTGAATGCATTTTCACCTTGATTTCTTGATTAAAATGATGAGATACCTTGTTGTTTTGGATGTTTGCTCATATGTGTTTTTACTATGTTTAGTTCATCTCATGTTTGCTAAAATGCCCGTATGATTGCTCGCAAAAAAATTGTTTTCTAAAAACACCTAACTCAAGTCTCTATTAACTTCAATAAATGAAGATTAATATGGATTTAATTTTTTCAATCCATTAATCCTCCAATATTGGGGATAAAACAAGCTTTTATGTTTGGATTTAATGCTTAATTAGGCAAAACAAAATCTGTTTTATAGTCCTAAAAAATATATTTTGTTTTTATCGAGTGTTTTATTAAATGACTTGTTGTGAGCCTTGTTGTTCATATCCAAATGCCATAGATGATGGATCATTTACTGGCCTACTCTTCAAGATCTGAGTACGTTTGTTACTCTATTCCCATGGACCCAAGATTATGGACATTTAGATGTCTAGAACCTTTATATGTGTTTAGCTAAATCCTAAACCTGAAAATTCCCTTGTTTCCATACTATCAACATTATAACCCCGACTTAAAAATTTATTTTCAAACCTAAAATGATTTTTTTTGAATTTTTAGATTTTTTCCCTTAAAAGGCATCAATTACCTTTCCCACGATATCTCGTTTGCCCTAGATGTGCTCGGATGATGGATTTACGGACTGCACTATATGAGATACATTGTATATAAGGCATAAAAAATTATTTTCAACCCTAAAATGAATTTTTAGATTTTTCTTCCTTAAAAGCCATCAAATTACCTTTCCTACGATATCTCGTTTGCCCTTGGATGTGCTCAGATGAGGGATTTATGGACTGCACTATATAAGATACATGTCATATAGCGATTTGTAAAGGTTTGGGCTGTACTATATGAGATACATGTCTTAATTCAAGGGGTTCTAGATAGCAAACGATATCTTGTTTGCTCGTAGATGTGCTAGAATGAGGGATTTATAGACTGCACTATATGATTTTTAAACAAAATATGAACCGTTGTTATCTCTTGAATTAGCGATTCGTATTCTATTTGGGCTATTTTGACCCATCAGATGATTTTTTATAATTTTTAAATATTTTTCTTGAAAAGTTTATGAAATTTTTTTTTTGAAAAGGTGTCATTTGTGATTTAACGATTCTGAATGCATTCGGAATGATTTTTTAAAGTTCACTAAACCTTTCCCCTGTACATGCCACCAATGCTAATTCAAAACTCAATTTCGAAGATTAATTCCACCTAAAAAGTAATATTTTGGGATTTTTAGAATACTTTTATATTAATCCTCATTAAGTTACATTTTCAATGGTATCTTGTCTGCCCCTTGAAGCCTTTAGATAAGCCTAGAATAAATTCAAGAAGCTAGATAATGCGATGTTGCCCCCTATCTTTAGCCTTAGGCAAAATTAATGAATTTTCTCAAACCACCATTTTAAAGTATTCAAATGCCTTAAAATGAATCCGACCAATACTCTATTAAGTCACGTGTCACATATGGGTCCCATTAGGCTTGGATCAAGGCCCAAGAAACTAATTTTGCCTTTTATTTCAATTGCTACTTTTAATTCGAAATTCACTTTACCACTCTTCAAAAAGTACTAAAATTTTTTTGGGGACACTCCAATCTCATTTTCCAAAAGGATACTTTAACCTTGCTTTTTCAAACTTTACTCAAAATCCAAATTAATTTCTTCAAGCTGTCCTAAAGTCTTTAATTAAAATATTTTGTTTTTAAAAAACTACTAAATTTTCATCTTTTGAGGATACTCCAACCCTATTTTTTGAGGGAATACTCTAACCCTATCTTTCAAACTCCACACAATAATCCAAAATTTCTCTGCTAGGCTATCCCAAATTTTCTAATCAAAACCTCCATTTTCGCACCTTATACAGCCAACAAGCCCAAACATGTCTCCAAATTGTTATTTTGGTTATTCTATAATAATCGAGGATAATTACGAGATATATCTTAATTGCCTTTACTTTTTTAGCCTTGTGCATTTTATTTTTATGCATTATTTATTATATTTCTCTTAGCCTTATAACATTTTTCCTTTCTTGATAATAACTTTGCATCCATGTTTTAAAAATTGAATTTCCTAAAATCCATCCATAGCAAGTCCTATGTTTGTATTCCTCTAACGCTCAACATGGAATATCCTTTTCAAATTAAAAATCCAAAAATTGTTTTAATCTTTATGTTTTTCCATTTTTTGAAGTTATATAGACTAGTCTAAATTTATTATAAAACTCGGATTTAATATTTTTAAAGTTGCATCATAAGAAGGGAACTACACACGAATGATGACTATATGAAAATTAAGAAAACGAAATTAAAATGAATTATGGCTAGATGGTATCGATTCAGGATGTCGTAGAGGTGCTAGTCTTTCCTCACAGGTAACCGACTCTCAGAATTTTTTAAACAAACTCTGATTTACATAGTCCATAAAATTGATTCTTCATGTTTCATAACTTAAGGTATCAATTTTAATAGGTGTTCGATCACACCTAGCCAAAATGATCGATAGTGACTCCAAGTTTTTGGCCATTTTATGGTGGCCATCCAAGACTAGTGGGCCAAGTGATTCGTTAGATGGTCTCCCCCACTCCAATTATAAAAAACATTTTTTCACCTTATCATGCCACATTTAAATCCCAAAGCAATGGATACTTTAATCAATGTTTTTTTAAGGCGTGCTCATCATCCAAGCAATTGGAGGGCATGTGGTGGCAGTTATGACAACACCTAAGCATGTTGTTGCCAAGCCATGACACTTTTCCCCACTTATTATGTCATTGCCCTCGTGGAAACTCAGGTCACACGTGAGTTTTCTCGTTGCACAAAGTTGATAATTTCCCATATGTCATTCATTTGCCCTTAAAGACTGGGCATGATTATATCAAATAAGGCAATGAGCAATTCAATCGATGGTCTCCCCTACTCTAATTACGAGAAACACCTTTTTTCAGACCTTATCACGCCACATTTAAATCCCAAATTAAGGGATACTTCCATCAATATTTTTTTAAGTCATGTGCGTTATCTGAACGATCGAAGAGCACATTGTGGTAGTCATGACATCACCTAAGCATGCTGTTAACAAGCTATGACACTTTTCCCCTTATTATGCCATTGCCCTCATTGGCACCAGGATCATACCTAAATTCTCTTGTTACACAAAATTGATATTTTCTCACATGTCATTTTCTTACCTTCAAGGATTGGGCCATGATCATATCAAATGAGGCATTGAACATACTCATTCGCATTTGTTGATATTGACTCGATCTATATCAATTTTAGATCCTATCTTAACCTTTATTACTTTAGCAAGAAACTTTTACATCTTCATATATTTGTCAGACAATCTTCAACCCTCTCATAATTCATATGGTTTCTTATCTAATTTCTTGTAAGGTATATTATTAAAAAATAATTGGCTACTAAAATAGCCTCCCCTATAAGTTTTGAGGTAATCTCAATCAACAGAGTGTTTATCATGAGCATTACCTTTCTATGGCCTTGATTTTGCATATTGAAGAGTTTCCTATAAACAATTACTCATTATAAGCAACTTCCTTATACTCAGTGAAACTTTTCCTATAAAAACAAACATGAAAAGTGGCATTGGTACCTATCCACCAAGTCTTCGAGTTTTTTACCCTATTCACTTTAGTCATACATAGTGACTAGCTCAATCTATTTGTCATTAACTAAATAGCTTGAGTTTTCTTATTCTTGTTCTTGTTCTGACAACAACATTTAACTTGCTTGTTGCACACAAATCAAGTACCTATTAGCTTTTTGACATCGATTTTCTTATTGCATTGGAAGAACTGCAAATAACTTATTCCCTTTTATTAATCTTATGCAAATGTTCCACAACATTTGCCATGGCATCCATAGTCTGAACTTTACTCTTCTTTCTGAATCATGGTTATCCTAATTGATTGGATAATTGAGTCCTCTAAATTTATCTTCTTTCTCGTTGGCTCGAGATAATTCCTGAAATTCTTCCACGAAGGTGGTAATTTGTCTAACAAAATGGCCACTTGAAATGGTTTGTTAAGCATTATACCTTTGAAAGTGATTGCATGGGAGATCAATTAAAAGTCTTAGACCTGATTGACAATGATATTGGAGTCCACCATCTTGAAGTCTGAAAACTAGCAAACTATGAATTTTTTCATGCTTGCATCCTCAGTTTTATACTTCTTGTTTAAAGAATCCCACAACTTTCTCACTATTTTTATCAGACTATACACATTATATAATGTGTTATCCAGTCCTCTTAAGGATATAATTCTTGCATAGGAAACCTAAGTGTTTCCATGCATCTACCAAGGCCACCATGGTAGTATTCATTCCTTTTTCCTTAAGAACCAGACCTCTCCTGATAAAAAAGGGCTAAATTCATAGTGGTTAAATAAAATAGCATCTTTCATCGTCACCGTTTAAAGTCCACATTACTAAACTTCTTTGATCTTTCACCATACATAGTATGTGGAGGAAATTGCACTGTAAGCACATTCACAGTATCGGCAGAGGGTTTTTGCCATCTGTTATAAAAAAATAATAGGATCAACTTTGTTTCAATTTTTTTAAAACTTGTTATAAAACAAATTTAAAAACCTATAATAATTAAAGCAAATATATGGTAAGCCAAACATTGATATTTAGTACATAAATCAAAATAATAAATCATATATATAAATAAATATATACACAAATTAACAAAAAGATATATAAATGTATTCAAAGTAAAAAAAAATAGTCAAAGTTAGTAAATTAACAAATGTATATATATATATATATACACACGTAAAAACCAACAACCATTTTCTAACAAGAACATAAAACAATAATCATCTTAAGATTGTTAGAAATTTTGCAGGATTTAGATAGAAATATATGAATACAAATTATATATATTGTAGAGCAATAATCATTACAATTTTTAAACATAAAAAGCCAAAATTTAATACAAGTATGAAATGGAATTATTGGATTTGAAGAACCAAGTATGAAAAAAAAAGATTGAGTTAAGATTGAACCTCTGACCTTAAGACGATTAGTGCTTACCTCTCGAGTGCTTGATAGTTTCATGTAATTTATCTCTTAGACCTCTTCAGTCATGTTATGAATTAAAAGTAATATCAATCTGGACACAATGAACAACAAAGATGCAAAAAGTTCTCTCTTAAATGAAAATGAAATAGACTAAATGAATATACTAGAAAAAATTAAATAGGCAGGTTTAAAAAACTACTATTGGACAATTTTATAAAATGACTAAAAATGAATAGGTATAATTGTTCGGAAGAAAACCGTTTAAACACAGCTATTCAAAGAGATATGAAATTCGAACAACATGATTTAATTATATAAAATTTAATTCGGGCTAGGCTTAAACATTAACCGGGTGGGCTTGAAAACGATAAGACTTATTCGACCTTTTAAACCAAACCCAAGCTTAATCAGGCTCAATAAACACCGGCCAATTTCTTCCTCTTTAAGTGAAAACAATGAGATCAATTCCTCATTCACCATGGATATCGATAGTCTAATATAATCCTAAACCATGTATTTATGTGCCACAACCATGTATTGGTGTACGTATTTCGTATTGTACACATTTAAATTATTATTATTATTATTATTATTATTATTATTATTATTATTATTATTATATCTAACACAAGTATGGAAAAGCAAGAACAAGACAAATACACACATAGAATACAATTCCTATGTATGTTGTACTTAGCTTATCTAGTTAATCTCTTTTTTATATATGAAAAACTATGTTTACCCTAAGGTTTGGCCCAACATATAATAATACCTAAATATTATTTTTATTTTTTTGCTCACAATTTTTAACTACAAATTATCATTAATTACTATCAAATTAAATTATAATTAAATTATATCTAAGTGTCCTTCTTAAATATTTTAAATTTATCTTTAATTCCATTATATCTATGTTAATTTTAACAATAATATATTATAATATTTTTATTAAGAAACTTTGATGATAAATAAATTAATTGAAAAAAATAAAAAAAGAGACATAAAAATAAAAATTAGTGCATTTTTAATATTTTAAGTAAAATTTGAATAAATATTAATTTGATTAATAGAATACTAACAAAGTTACTTTTTCAAGAGAAAACGTAATTTTCAAAGTAAACAAGAGTAAGTTTATTTTTAATAAAATCTCATAAAAATAATTATATATTTTCCTTTTTTTTTCATTTTTTCCTTTAACCAAATTCGTTATCACTAAAATTTTTAAATAAAGGAAATTATTTATTTAAATAAAAATATTTAATAAATTTATTTTCATGTTAATATATAATTGAATTAAAGATAAATTTTAAATTTTTAAAATGCACTTAAATTAAAACATAACTTAAATAGAATTTAACTTAATAGCTGTTAAATAAAATTTTAAAAATAGCTAAATTCTTATTAGTTTGAAGTTAAAAAAAGTTTTGACTAAAAGGATAATGAAAAAAAATAAAAATAAATAGAAAAAAAATAATTAATAATCAACAAAGGACATACTTGTTTTTTCATTTACAACTAATCTAGCAATAATACCTTGGGTTTTGTATTTTTTTACCAAACCTTAAAAAAGGAAGTGTGTATTTTTCAAACTATAAGGGGTAAGTATTTTTTTACCAAACTTAAGGGGATAAGTGTCTTTTACCCTTTCTATGTTGAGATATATTCTTTATTTAATTCCATATGTTTTAAGTTTAATCTCTACTATACTAAAACCTTTGACTGAGTTGGTATCATAAGTTAAGTAATACCAATTCAATTAAAAAAGTTACAAAATAACCTAAATATAATCCTTAAGATAAATATAAAATTAAGGTATTTATGCAGTTTCTTTCAAAATAGTAATTAATTGTTAAAAATTTCTTTTTATTTAAAAACAATCCATTTCCTAATTTGAAAAAAATAACTTTCATTTTTTATTTGAATAAAACTATCAATCTTTTTATAATTTAATATATTATTTTTCAAAAAATATATTATTTTATGGGTGTGTCAAAATCTAATAATAAAGGAAAATTTTTTCCCCTTACATTTTTTTACACCTAACATTTTGAAGTTATTTTTACTTCGTTATTTCCTCTTTAGTAGTTTGTTATTTATGATAGCAATATTGATGTTTGAAGTTGGTCGGTTCAATTGATTCTTATATGTTATTTAGTTTAATTGCTTATCAATATATTGTGAATGAATCGATTGAATACTCACCATATTGTGAAATGAATGTTGTCAGTACAGTGATTTCCTACAATGTGGCAACATGTGAAAAGTGAGAACAACAATAATATGCTATATGGTTTAATTTTATTTGGATAAAACTTTTTTTTTTTTGATACCGAAACAAACGATCATAACATTAGCAATAAGCAAAGAAAGAAACTATCACTATAGTACCAACACTAATGAGAATATAAAAAGAAATAATGAACACACTAGACTTCCTAAGGCCATTTACATCTGGAGTTGTGCTTGATGGCTAGTTCTGCAAGATGATTCACTTCTCTTTGGTCAGGGTGCTCCTGCTGGATGAATTTAACTCTAGTGATAATTTCTTTAAAAGCTAGCATATCTTAGAGCAAAGGTTGTAGTTTCCAATGTAGTCCCAAATTGGATTTGCAAAAAATTCTAGAAATAAAGTTATCAGTACACCAGAACCAGCATGGTCCAATTCCTATTTTATAAATTCGGATAAGAATTTACCTAATGATATTAAGTTTAATCTTAATGGAGTCCTGGCTGAACACTGGTTTATACTCGAGATAAAGCTATTGTCCATCCCAGCTTTCGTGATGTTCCCATTCCCCTTAACCTTTTATTCTTAATTGTTATATGTTCAGTTGCTTCAAGTGTACAAAGCAAAAGTTATAAATGGACTTTTAAAGCATATGTAATTTTAATTAAGGAACTTTTTTTTTTTTGGAGTAGAATAAATTGAATATACATTTGTTTAAATTTTCAATTTTAACTATAAAACTCAATTATTTTACAAGTTATATAGGTTCTTATAACGGTCATTTCAAAGGTTAACAAGTTATATATAACGAATTTGATAAATCCACTAACGAGTTATATTTTGTTGTTGTTGCAACCGTAGGTTAGCAAGGGAGTCATTTTAGTTTTTCCCATAAATATTGAGCAAATTCCTTTCATATGTTTTCTGAACACATGTCACCACCATATCACATCATTGGATTTGTTTAAAAGTCAGAGGTATCAATCTGATCCAGCGACTCGACGTGAATTGCCTCGGGCATAGGAAAAACAAATCTGACTGGTTTGACTAAGTTAGATTATTATTTATTTAATAAAAAATATTTTATTTAAATTTAATTATAAAATATATAATAAAATTAAAATTTATGAGCTCGAAAAATTAATCATGAATAAGTAATTTTTTTACTATTTAATCATGATCTTATTTGATTCATAGATAAATTTACGTATCATCGCATTTGTAATTAATTGGCATTTCATTGTTGGAATTGGATTACTTTGCATATAAAATCTTAGCATAATACATGCATCAAATACTGAATTAAATATTAAATCATGTAAATAATATATGCTTTAAATATTAGAATCTTATCCATTTTTCATTAAGGTTTGATTTGTCATTCTACTTCGATAAAAATTTGTTAATTATTACATAAAATAAAAATATAAAAAATTTTATTTTACTTAATAAAATATTTTTGTTAAATGTTTTTGAAAAATATTTTAATTTCTTTTTTTATTAAAATCCAACAAACTAAAGTATAATAATAAATTTGCTATTTACATTAACAAATATTTCTTAAAATATTTTTTGTTACTTTTTGAATAGTCGATAAATTAAAATTACAATACAAAATGCATTAAAATAAAAAATGTAATGACAAATTCAATAAATTTAAATGACAATAACAAAATTCAATACCAAATTCGTAGTATCTATATAAACTATGTTAAAAAAAACCCTTTAGAGGTGGTAAAATTCGATTTACTCCATGAATTTTTTATCGGCTCACTTTAAATAAGGAGATTTTTTTTTAAAAAAATAAAGTCAGAAGAAGTGAGGCAGTTTTGATAAATGTTTGTTTCGCTCCGTCTCGCTTTTTAAAATTAGTATTTTACCTCTTAAAATATTATATATAGCTTTTATATTTTTAATATATATTTTTTATCATAGATATACTAATATTATTTATACTTTCTATAATTATATTTATGTATATCAAATATATATATGTGAATGAAATCGAGAGGGGGTTAATTGATTTCTCAAAATTTTTTTGCAAATAAAAACTTTAAATATGTAAATTGAGAAATTCAAACAAAGAGCTTGGAGTTGTAATGTTAGTGAATAAAGAACAATAAAATAGTGGGGAAAAAGCAGTAAACACAATCAATTTATAGAGGTTCCACTTCTTTTTCTATGTCCTCTCCCTTAGCTTCATTTGTTGAGGAGTTTCACAATTTACTATCTTGAATTATTACCTTTCAAGGACAAGATATAATTTTTACAACTCTTTATCTTTTAAGGACAAGATAGAGGTCTTATTTGTTTACAGCCAAAAACCTATAAAAATGGGAGATTCCTCTTTAGCCAAAGATAGAGGGTTAAAGGTTACAAAGGAACATGAAGATAGGAAGAATTCATCCCATACACAATTTGAATTACTTGACAAGATGAAATAGATGAAAGATTTGGCTATGAGCTCATATTCTTCTTAGTTCTTCTCTTGGGAATGTTGGTGAAGCCTATTTATAGGTTGAAGGTGGTTTATGACTGTCGAAACCTATTGGGATGCAAAAGAGATGTTGAAAACCTTATTAATGTAATTCTAGTTTATTCCTGCAATGATGTATCAATACAATTACCATTAGTATCAATACACTGCATTTACATGTACAAAATATTAGAGGTGGCAAATTGAACCCGAACCCGAAAATACGTTCGAAAAAACTCGAGCTCAAACTGAACCTGAACTGAACTAGACTTGACCAAAAAGTCAATGGCCCGAACTCGAAAAACCCAAACTCGAATGGCCTAAACCCGAAATAGCCCTAACCCGAAATGACCCAAACCCGAAAGAACCTGAACCCAAAATGTCCCAACCTCGATATGACCCGAACCCGAGCCCGACCTGAACCTGAACTTGAATTTAATACTAAAAATAAATATGAAGAAATTATAAGTAAATAAAATTTTATAAATAAAAAACTTTAATAATAAATTTTATTTTAATATTCTTTTAATAATTTAATTAAATATTAAAAATATA
>JBBYHO010010772.1:0-11317 GCA_038382025.1 Adansonia gregorii
AAAAAAAATCAAAATTTCTTTCTTAGACAACGTAAATATCAATAAGAGACAAATAACTTGAGAAGCAATGAATATTATTTTTGGAAAATTTTTTTTGAGTTATTAGATAAATTAATTATTAATTTATCTATCCCAAAATGTGAAACCTTTTAATTTCATAAAAATAATGAATTAAATATGCTTTTTATAAATATCACAGACTTCGTTTATTTTTGTTGAAACTAAAAAATAATAATTCACAGTAAAAGAAAGACAGGTTTGATTAATTTTTCCCATGTAAAAGCAGAAGGAAAGTGGTAAATAGAACAATGTAATTCATTGTGGAATTAAAGACTACTGATAAAAGTTTGTATACTTGCTTACTAACCCTTTTTGTTCCTATGACAAATAATCCCACTAACTAAAATAATTTCTCATATTTATTGATTTGATATATCAGAATCATAATTAGTACATTCCTCTCAAAGATAAAGAAAAAATATAAACACCAAGTTCAAAAAATTGAATTAGATGTTAAATTGATAAAATTTCTTATCATATTTATTGATTTAACTAAAAATTTTAAATATTAAATAAATATATTTATGTATGGTACTATTAAATAATACCATTTTCATCTCAATCTTTTGTCTATTTTTTGAATGTTTTAAAGTTATACTAGAGAAATGATACCCTAAATAATGTAGCTATTAAATCCTTGCATTAAATTATGATCGTTATTTTGTACAGTAGTAAGCAATTGTCGTATCTGCAAATATTGTTCTTAATTTATAAGTTATTGACTTCTATAAACTGATATGTGAAATTACAATCTAATATGACCAAACAAATAAAAAACTAAAAAAAAAAGAAGCAAACTTTGATGGATTATTGTTTATATTTTGATGCAAATAAAATAAAAAAACTTAAAAGTAAAACTAAGATTTAAGGAAATAGAATTACAAGTAACAATAACGATAAAAAGCATATTAAAGAATCATCCATCACCTCTAAACATAATGATAAATCAATATCAAAATTAGCTCCAATTACCTTTTGAAACTATCAATCGCAGATGGCAACAAGCTTTGCTACCACAATCTCTCCTTAGTTTGTAATGGGGTGATACGGTATTGGTAGAAAGAAATATGATAAGGAAATCATAAATAATCCTAAAGAACTAGCAGAAAATATAAACAACTAGAGCAAAACATCTTGTTAGCTTATATCTTAATTCTTAATATATTGTACTCTACTAAGACTTTATATGTTTAACTTCAATGCACCATGCACATCTTCCCCTTTTTTTTCTTTTTATTTTATTAATTTTTTTGAAAACGAGATGCATGATATCAATACAAACGTGTTTGAGATAACTCCTTGTTATCCACCAAATAACAACCCATAAACAACAAGAATTTTGCATAACTGGTTCTTTTAATCACCAAACTCAACATAATGAATTCCAACAACACATAAGATTCCATATGTTCTACTAATCCCTTAAAATTATCATAAATTTTGTTTTTTCTAAGTTGAATTGTTAAGTAGATGAGTTTCATGAATACAATGCTTATTTAAGCTCAAAGGGTTATCTAATGGACATAAACATTAGGGTAGGTAATTTGACTTTAGTGGAATCAATCCTAATACCTCTATCATATTCACATCATTAAATGTATAAATATAGTCTCAAATAGTTTAAAGCAAGTTCTAAAGAAACATGTAATCATGTGAGCATATAAGAAAAGAAATTGGATTGATATGGATAATGTATTAATCACACATGCTCAAAACCCAAAAAGATATTTATATAAGTTGTTCTTAAGTCTAAACATGCTTCTTTCTCAATTAACATATCACACTAACATTGGCTTATGAAGAATAATGTTTTTGACTTAATTCTCATGAAAATTTCTTTCACTATATCCTAGTTTTAGGCCTTCTTAATTCATATCTTACCATTACATTAGAAGAAACTAAAACACACACATAAATAAAAAATAAGGACTTAAAACAAAAACCTAAGAAAAACTCAAGACAAAACATGCCTACTAAATTAAAGCAAGACAAAAAAAGTAAAAAAAAAAATTCTAAATCTTTCCCCCTACACTTAATCCTTACATTATTCTCAATGCAAAATTGTCACCCCAAATGAAAGACTAGGTGCATGATAGTAAGAAAATAAAACTAAAAACAAATAATAAAAGATAAAAGGGAGAAGGGAGAAGAGTAAGAAATATCAAATCTGTTTATCGCATGCTCTTATCCGTTCGGTTGAGTCCTAATAAGTGCTTGGTTTATTTTCCTCATATTGACATGGATTAATGCTATCATTCATCAGCATATATAGGCTCGTAAGTGGTAGCACCTTTACATCATGTGTTGTGAAGTTCTCATAAAATGGCTTTAGTCTATGTTTATTCATCTTGAACACCTTATCGTCTTCATATTTCTAATTTAACCGCTCCATAAGAGAGGACATTAGTTACTATAAAAGGTCTTAACCAACAAGAACATAACTTACTTGGAAATAGGTTAAGGCATGAGTGAAATAGAAAAACTTTTTACCAATAAAAAGGTTCTTTCCTAATATCATCTTATTATGGAAAGCCTTAGTCTTTTCCTTGTAAACCTTAGAGCTCTTATAAGCATCATTTCTTATCTCCTTAAGTTCTTGTAATTGAAGTTTCCTTTAGACACCCACTACATCCATCTTAATGTTGCATTACTTTACTGCCCAATATGCATTATGTTGTAATTCAACTAAGAAATGGCATGGCATGCCATAGACGAATTGATAAGGAAACATACCAATAGGAGTTTTTTATATTTTCCATAAGCTCAAAATGCATCATCAAGGATTGAACTCTAATAATTTCAATCTTTTCAAAGATAGATTTCACTTCTCAATCTAATGTTTCAACTTGCCTAGTAGTTTATAGATGATATGCAATAAAGACCTTATTGTTATATTGTGTTTCCTTAAAACAACTTCCACAAACCTATTACAAAAATAAGTACCTCAAATGCTGATCATAGAGTTAGGTGTTCCAAACCTTGTAAAGATATTAGACTTCACAAAATCTACAATAACTTTAAAGTTATCAGTTCTTGTGGCTTTGACTTCCACCCATTTTGAGACATAATCAATAGCAAGTATAATGTAAAGGTTATCAAAAGAAAATAAGAAAGGTCCTATGAAATCAATACCCCATACATCAAAATTTTCTACAATAATACAGAAGATTAAGGCATTTGATTCCTAGCACCTAAACTAACAATTTTTTGACAATAATCACTAGACTTTTAGAATAAGTATGAGTTTTTAAATAATGAAGGCCAACAAAACTCACAATCAAGTACTTTTAGGTGCTATTTTTTATCCAAAATGCATTCCACCTGCACAAGGATGAAAAAAAGGTTAAAATAGAAAGAAATTCAAATTTAGGTAGACACCTTCTTAAAACTTGATCAAAGAAATACTTCCAAAGATATGGATCATTTCAAATGTATTACTTAGCATCGCTCTTGATTTTGTCTTCTTGAGCTCCATTGAAATCTTCTAGCAATTTCTTGGTGGCTAAATAGTTAACAATGTCTACATACCAAGGGGTTGATGCATCAATTGAAAGGAGTTGCTTATCTAAAAAGTTTTCTTGCAATGAAATTGTGTCCTCTTCATGAACTAGACAACTAAAGTGGTTGGTAATCAAGTTTTCAATACCTTTTTTATCTTTTAATTCTAAATCAAACTCTTACAAGAGAAGTATCCACTGAATCAATCTTGGTTTTTCATCCTTCTTTGTGACCAAGTACCTAAGAGTTGCATGATCAAAATAAACAATCACTGTAGTACTAATTAACTAAGAAAAAAAATTCTTTTAAGCAAGAATAATTACTAAAAGCTCTTTTTTAGTTGTGGAATAATTGAACTATGCATCATTTAGAGTGTAGGAGGTGTAATAAATGGTGTATTGTGATTTGCCAATCCATTGCCTCAAAATAACTTCTACAACTCACTTGCATCACACATGATTTCAAAAAAAAATTTAATATAATAGTTGGATCACAAATGTTAAAGTCAAGAGTTCTTTCAATGTCTCGGATACCTCTTTGTATTTATCATCAAAATAGAAAAGCATAATTTTGTAATAAATTGCATAAAGGTAATGCTATCTTTGAAAAATTCTTAATAAATTTGAGATAAAAAACTATATGACCTAGAAAAGAATGAACTTATCACACACTTGTGGAATATGGCAAAGAATGGATAAGTTCTATCTTAAATTTATCAACTTATATTCCCCATGAAGAAATAACATGCCCTAGAACTATACCTTGATTCACTATAAAATGACATTTTTCCCTGTTTAACATAAGGTTCATTTCCATGCATCTTTCAAGCATAAGTTATGATTGTCTAAACATTCACCACATATACTAAAATCATCTATAAATACCTCCATGATGTTTTGTACTTAATAAGGAAAAATGCTAACCATACACCTTTGGAATTTGGCTGATGCATTACAAAGACCGAATGGCATTCATTAATGGCAAAAGTCCCAAGCGGGCATGTGAAAGTTTTTTTCTCTTGGTCTTTCAAAGTGATATAATCTAATTATAACTTGAGTAACCATTAAGAAAAATAATAATGAGAATGTCTGGCGAATCTTTCAAGGATTTATCAATAACAAGTAAAGGAAAATGGTCTTTAAAAGTTACCAAATTTGGTTTGAGATAGTTATACAAACTCGTCACCCCATTTGAACGTAAGCAGAAATAAGCTGATTATTTTCATTCTTTACAACAGTGATTCTAGACTTTTTAGGAACTACTTGTATTAGGCTCACCCACTTGCTATCTGAGATATGATAGATCACCCTAACATCTTAAAGCTTTAGTATCTCCTCCTTCATAACTTCCATCATAGGAGGATTCAATTAGGTTATGTTTTTCTTCTTGGTTTTGATCCTTACTCTAACAAAATTTGGTGCAAGCATATAGATGAGCTTATTCCTTTAATGTTAGCAATCGCCCAACAAATTACCATTTTATGATTTTTAAGCACACAGATAAGTTTCTTTTCTTACAATGGTGTGAGATCTTTAGCAATGATAACTAGTAACATATTCTTCTTACCTAAGAACATATATTCTTAATGATATGGTAATGGCTTTAATTCTAAGATCAAGGCATGCATAATTGAAGGTAGAAGTTTCTTATTAGATATAAGCAAATTGATAAGTGAAACACGAAACCATTCATCACTAGCTGACAAAGTGTGTAGAAACACTATTACCTCTTTTTCATGTTCACTCAAAATGAATTCCTCCTTTAGTGCTTTAGATATCTACATCCCAAAATGCTTACTAATGGCTACATCTAAACTATTTTCACTATCTAGCTCAAAGGTTTACTACACTAAAGAATCAATAGCATCAACTATAAAGATAAAGTGTAAGTAGCTGGGATACCTCATGGCTTCAAAGAAATTGAAACAAATCACCTCGCCATCAAATTCCATAATAAGGGTGAGATCATGAACATTAATTTTGGTTCTGGCTATCTTTAAGAATGGTCTTTCTAATAAAATTAGGATTGGTTGAAAAATGTTTCATCCTTCATCTTAAGAACGTAAAATTATTAGGAAAACCAAATCATTAACCTATATAAGAACATCTTTTACAACTCTTTTTAGATATTCATTAGAACGATCAGCTAGTTGTATAATAACATTAATTTCCTCTAATGGTCCAAGATTTAAGAAAGCATAAATAAAGTATGGCATAAAATTAATAGATGATTTTAAATCTAATATTACTCGTTCAAACCTAGTGTTACCAATGGCACAGGATATAATGATCGTACTAGGGTTCTTGCACTTAGATAGGAGTTTTCTTTAGAGAACTATAAAGACATTTTCTCCAACTCTTGCCATTTTATCACCCTTTACTTCCATTTAAAGATGCATAACTCTTTGATAAACTTTGCATAGCAAGGCACTTATTTAATGGCATATGATAAATTATGTTTCACTTGTTCTTTGTGAAAGGATTTCAAAATCTCTTTTTTTTATTCCTTTTTGTTGGATTTTGCAAACTTGTTTGGAAATGGTAAATGAGTGATATGAGAAAGGATGGAATGGTCAAGGCTTACCTTAATAAATGGCATGTTCGGTTATGATGAAGCATCGATGTTTTCTTTATGTTTGAAAACATTCTTCTTGGTTGACACCAATTGTGGAGTAATAAATGGAGTCTCAAGTTGTTTTCCATTTTTTAAAGTTATAATGCTTATATTTTCACTTTGATTCACTATAGTTTGAGAAGGTAACTTACTTGAATCCTTTACCTCTACTCGACTCACTATTATACATAATTACCCTACTTAATTTTCCAAGCTTTAGATACTTGCCTTAACCTCTTATTTGAAATTGCATGGTATTAGTTGCCAAGGTTTTAACAATGTTACATACTTGAGTTTTGTGGAGCTAATTGTTGTTAAGCTTGATATGCTTGTTACATCCTTTGCTAAAAACTTGGTGGTTGTTTAGAAATGGAGTAAAAAAAACTTGTTATGATTCCTAACCATGAAAAGTTAGGAGAAAATGGATCACATCAAATTTAAGCTTAAATACTACCTTAAGTTTAGGATATTTAGTGCACAATAGTTGTTGATCCAGATCACAAGTTGTCCACTCCTTAAATGTTTAGCTATTTTATACCATCTCACCTTGATTTGATTGAACTATATGTGTTAACTCATTGTTTGATGTACGATAGGATGATGTGAATTCCAATATCCTTCAAAGTTTATTCTGACCTATCTCTACTTTGCGAGGCTTGAACATTCAACAAAGAAAACTTAAGAGAAAGAAAAAAACTAATTGGAACTAAAACTAAGAATAAAAAATAAAATCAACAAATAAATTGAAGAAAACAATCCCTGGCAATGGCGACAAAAATTGATATAGTAAAAATGGATCTCTTAAATCCTTGCACTAAAAGGTTGTTATTATGTATATTAGTAAGCAAAGGTCGTATCCATAAAGATTGTTCTCAATTTATAAGTTATTGACTTCTATAAATTGATATGCAAAACTATAATCTAATATGACAAACAAATTAAAAAATTGTAAAAAAAAAGTAAAGTAAACTTTAATGGGGGTTCTTTGTATTTAGATGCAAATAAAATGAGAAAACCTAAATGTAAAACTATGATTTAAGGAAACAGAATTACAAGTAGCAATAATGATAAAAAGTATGGTTAAGAAATCATTTGCCACCTTTAAACATAGCTATGAATCAATATCATAATATCTTTAATTACAAACTACTAACCGCAGATAGCAATAAGCTCTACTACCTTGATCTTACCTTAATTTGTTGTTAAATAGGACAAGCTCTCTATATAATCCCTAATTATTAAAGAACCTAGAATAAACTCTCTAGCTTTAATTCAATAGAAGCTTAAAGAAAAGAAAGGCACGTTGATCCAAGCAATAAACAGACAAGCTCAAAAGTTTTTTAACTTAGGTTATTTTCCACATCACAATCAATAAAAACTTGACCATATTCATTGATCACTATTTGCTACCAAGATAATTATAGATCAAAATTCTTAATCTTATAATAGATAATTATCAAGGTTTATTTAATTGCACACCTAAATAAATCAAGATAAAAATCATAAATTGTTTTTATGGAAAAACATAAATAATTTCAATAGATAATAGTTAAATAATTCTTAAAATCAATTGCAAAGTCATGTCTAGAACTTAAAATCACCCTTAACCACAAAAGAATATAGTTATACATGTTTTATATGTCAAAAACAGATTCATGATAAATTTCGATAAGAAAAAAGGAAAAAAAAAAAAGAAAAGAGAGAAAAAAGAAACTTAGGTATGGTCGTTGGTTGTAATCTCTTCCTCTTGGTCTTCTCTTTATTCTCCTTTTCTAGTTCTCCTTATTATGCTCTTAGCTCCTTATTAATTCTAATTTTTCTCTAGAATGCCAAGGTTAAGGCTTGACTTATAGTGGATGAAAACACTAGATTAGAGAATCTTATTCAAAGTAGGAAATTTGAATATCAATTTCAAATTAAACTTGGTCAACCAATTTTAATGTTTTTAAGGCAACTCTCTGCATGTTACTTGGAGTGCAAAAATCAAGCTTTTACTAGAGAATTTGATCTCTTCAACATCTTCTTTCATATTTGTAATTCTGAAATTATATGTTCATTAACATCCTCATTAAAATGTTTTTGATTCATTCTCCAAAATTAAATCTAAAATTAAAGAATAAATATAAATAACTAAAATAAAGATAGAAAACATAACAAAAACTAAGAACAAAAAGTGTATAACATGTGTGATTTATAAGCTGATCAAGAAATAATGAAAATATAATTCAACACGATAGGAACAAATAACAAAAATATAATGCAACTCAAAAAATAACACTAACATGGCATGAATGCTCAAATGTATCGAAATTTAGATAATAAGAATTATTAATGTATGAGAATTTATATATAATACCTCGCATACGATTATAATATGAAAAAATAACATAAATACAATACGAATGCATGGATCAAGAGTGCATTCTTTCATCCCTTAATTTTTATAACATGAATAATCTTTATCCTTTGATTTAGTTTTTATCAGTAAATTACCTATCAGTTATTCATAAGGATTTTATAACAAAACTACCCTTAATTGAAATTATCCCTTAATTTAACTTTAATACAAAATTACTTAAACATTTGGACCTCAATTTTATAAGACATGCCTTTTTTATTTTTTAAACACTTAAATTTTTGTTTTTTATAAATAAGAATAATAAAAATATCAAATTTACAAAAAAAATTCAAAATTTTTCTTGAACTACGTAAAATAAATAAGAGAAAAACAACTTAAGAATTGAATTTGATGGCAACTTTGGGTAGTTTAAATAAAACATGTAAAATTTTTTTAAAAGAGAATTTATTTACTTCTGACAATTTATAAGAATTAAACTCTAACTCAGCGTATCTAGATAAGTCACAATTTTCGTCAACTTATTAAAAAAATTATGAAAATATTAAATAAAGTGTATATTAATGAATATAAAAAATTCAAGGATATTATAAATAATTAATTAAAAATTGGAAAGAAAACTACCTATTTTTACATTTAAAACTACTTATTTTTACTAATATAAGAGAAGTGATTGAGTTTGGTATCACAAGTTAACTTAGTTATTCATTTTACCAAAACATTATAAGCTATAATTAAAAGGTAATAAAAAAAGAAATAAATATAATATCAAGGGTGTTTTTGTATTCTAAATCTTTTTTACACTTTTTAAAATTCAAAAGCTACCCACTCTTATAAGAAAATTACCCATAACCCTCATAAAAAGACTACCATATTTATTAAAAAAAATTATTTATTATTTATTTTTTAAACCCTAACAAAGTAAGTGTAACCAATTCTAATATCTTATAAACAAACTATCACTTGTTTTAAATCACCCATAAAAGTGTATGTCGATAAGTCAATATTTTTCTCAATCATTTGAAGTTTTTGGTAAAGTTTGACATTTTTATAATTATTTTGATGGTCATTATAGTATCTTTTATAATCTTTTGCAATCATTTTTACATTTTGTAATATTTCTATTTCTCTATAATGTTTTTATAATATTTATATTTTTGGTAATTCTATAATTTTTCCAACATATAATTAATTACTCTTGATAAAAAAAATCACAGATCTAAGAATATTTACTTTCATAATATTTAATATTTTTTATAATTCTATAATACTTTTAAACAAAACTAATTACTTTGAAAAAAAAAATAATGTACCTAAGAATATTTATTTTCAAGAATAATAAACAAATAGATACAAATAATGGCAATACCAAAGGAGGGCTTTTTTATTAGAATATTATTAAATTTTTTATTTGCTATTTTAAATGGTTTTCAATTGATTTATGAAAATAAGCTTATTTTTTGAATGGTGTTAAGAAATTGGCGTTATCAAATGCTGATTTCTCACCTTCATAGTTCAGAAATCGACACTTGATATGTTGATTTCTCAACTTAGAGCAATTGAAAAATGGTCGGAAAATTGACACTTCAATTGTCAATTTTCCAACCACATTCAATTTTTTCTAATACTAACAAAAATATATATAATGTCTATAATTTTTTAAAGCTACCCGTGACTTTTTGCAAAGCGTCATGACCCTCTATCATTAAAGGTCATGGGTAAAAAAACCTATCACCACCCTCTCACCAAGGATAACCATAAGGAATTGCTTATAAAAAACGCTCCCCTTAAGTCTATTCTCTTTGTAAAAAGATTAGATTTAAGCATAGATTTGATTTAAAGTATTATTTGAAGGTTAGTACCTTTGGCTACTAGAACCAACCCCATTTTTGGTTCAGCAAGTATTGGTTCCTCCAGTAGTGGGCTACAATTTTTTTATATGGCAGACATTAATATGGCTATGAATGGATTTAAAGATTAATGTTGACTCAGAGAAAAGCCACTAAAGAATAAGCATTGATGATGGAAGTAAGAAGCTAAAGATATCAAACCCAGGGCATACATGGCAATGAAATTGAAAATGTTGAACGAATAACCACCATGAAATAGGAAAGCTCTGCATTATTGTTCAACATTGCACAAAAGGGCCTCCGTCAATAGATATAAACTTGTATTATTACTTATGTTACATAATTGTATCATTATACAATTTTACAATTATATTATTCAGTTCTATAATTATACAATGATATACAATGTTATAAATGTATTACCTTGTGGTATACATTTATACAGTTATAATTTTGTATTAATATTTTGTGTTATACATTTTATATTGTAATAATTTTTTATGTTACTTATGTTGGAGGATTATTTTATTATAATAATTTTATTGTTATTATAATAATTAATAATTACATGTTCAAAGTATAGTATAATTATATTGTTATTATTATATTATAATAAATAATAATTATATGTTAAAGGTGCATTATAATAATTATATTATAATAATTAATAAGTATATACGATTATATTATCATTATATTATAATAATTTTCTATAATAATTTTATTATTTTCTATAATATGTATTTTTATTATTTATGTTGCAAGATAATAAAAAAGAACTTGAATTGTATTTCATTAAAAAAATAACATTTGCATCATCAAAATGAAACTAATAAATTTTACATATGTATTCATCATTTACTATTATAATAAAAAATAAAAACTGATAATCAATTATGTGAACTTTCCCTCAATGCGCCGACTTGATAAGGATTTTTTT
>JBBYHO010010782.1:2263-13360 GCA_038382025.1 Adansonia gregorii
ATCTATATATAACATTATTCTTTTATTTTTTAGAAGCCTATATTATTATTATTATTATTATTATTATTATTATTATTTTGTTTTGTTTTTGGGGATCGATCGTTGAGATAAATTGTTCACTTGACTTAATTCTAAATAGTTATTACAAAACGACTATTTTTCTAGAGTCGCCATCAATCTATTTTGGCCAAGTGAGATTGGTCACCTATCAGAGTTTATATTTTAAAGGTTATGAAAACCTTAAAAAAATCTCCAAGATTACGATGGTAGCAAAGATCATTTAAAAGGGTAAAAAATTTAACTATGATCACAAGTAATGATTGACCCTCTGGTGGTGCTCAAAAATCGGTGTCTATTAACTACATTTTATTCTTAAAATTTTATCTTTATTCAGTTTTACTATATGATTTTCAATTATAATTCCCATTGATAAAAGTTTTCATAAAGTACATTTATTATTCTATAAGAGAAAATTGAGTTTTTAATATATTTTTTTTAAAAGTGAAAATATCTTTCACACCCTCCTAGGGAACCAGAAGAACATGAAAATTTTTATCATTCTCTTTCGTACCCTACTGGAGAGCTAGAGAAATATGAAAGGTTTCAAAAATTAAAATATCTTTTGTATCACACTAAAAAGCCGAAGAAATACAAAAATTTTTATTTTTACAAAATTCAAAAAAATCTTGATTTTTATTTTTAAAAAGGATATCTTGTTATTAAAATAATTAAAAGAATCCCTCTTATATACAAGGAGGAATTCTACTAATATTTTAGCTCAAAGACATTGCCTTAAATTTTACAAATTCTGATTTTATTAATAATATTAATATTCGTCCTGAGACTCGGTTTGACTATATGTACAAAACTAGACTTAAAAGACTTCAACACGGATGGTAAGACCAAAATATTCTTTAAGGTACCTTTGACATGAAAGTATTCTAGTAACTCTAAAAGAATCGATTTTAATGTAAAATTACAAAAATGCCGCTCAGGCATCCTTTAATGTTAAAGTATCTCGACACCCTTAAAAGAGTTGAAAATGGTCATAAAATATGATCCTAACCCTAATATACACCTTTGTCATGAAAGAATCTTGGTGATTACATAAGACTCGGTTCTAAGAAAAAAATTACTAAAATGCTCATAGGTACTACTTTCATTTTCAAATCATTCTGGTAATCCTAAGGACTCTAAAATGATCATAAAATATACACCTAACCCTAATGCATACCTTTGTCATGAAAGAATCCCGGTGATTATATAGGATTCAGTTTTGAGGTAAAATTATCAAAATGTCCTTAAGGACAACCTTTATCTTGAAAGCATGCTAGTAATCCTAAGGACATTAAAATAATAGAAAATGATCATTTCACCAAAAATGGGAAATTAAAATATCAATGGTGACCTAAAATAAAAAAATTACAATTAAACCTCTAAACTTTTCAAAATTGCATTTTGAACCCTAATGAAAAACCAAAAGAATACGAACGGTTTTAATAAGTCTTACACCTCTATCAAAAACTAGAGGAATGCTAGAAACACTCCAAAATAACCAAAATACCCTAAATGTAATATTTCTTAATGAAGTCAAAACATTTTCATTTTTTTACTTAGTCCCTACACCAGAGAAAATCACAAATAAACATCAAACATCACAAAAATCATGGAAAGTATAGCAAAAGCCATAACAAGTATTCAGCCAAGCATCCATGGCCTTGAAATAAATTTTTCACTTTTGTAAATTAGAACTTAAACCTTTTAAAAATATAAGGAGGCCCTTAAATGCTAAAAAAATATATTTCTACATGTTAAAAACACATGAGACACACTTAGTATATAAACCTCTCGGCCAAGTATGGAAGGCCATGAAACAAAATTTTTCATTTTTTCAAATTAGTCTATAAACTTTTTATATTCACAAAATAACCACTAAAAATTAAAAAAAAAAAATCATACACACATACATATAGGTTTGGTCAACATGGGAAGTACCTTTCCAAGGCCTTGAAATTTTTGGAAAAATTATTTTTCAGTTGTTACATCTTCCAAAAATCACAAAATAATTTCAAATAACAAAAATAGTAAACCAAATTAATTTCAAAGGGCCATAAGGTTTGGCCAACATCAACACACCAAACAAAAATTTTCCAACTCAATAATCATATATCCTAGCTTTATCAAGCACAAATCAACATCATCATATGAGAAATCATAGAAAATAAAAATATAAACATGCTTTCCCAACTTATTAACAAGATAATGCCAAGGAAAACAGTGTCCACATGAACATATATATGACAAATTAAACATCATATCAACAAAAATAAATTTCATGAGAGAAAAAAATCAAGCTATAAATAAGAAAAATTAAATAGAATAACTAAATATAAAAAATTGTTCATAGCCATTATGTTTAGCGCCTTTCAACATGGATTAAATTCATGACCATAAACATGATCTTGGTTCACTAAGAGTAAAATAAATGAATGAGATGAACAAAAACTAAAAGAATTCTAAGTGTTTATACCTTAAAAAGCTTGGAAAACAAAGAAACTTAGTTTTTTTTTTTTTTTTATGTTAAAGAAAGCTAAAGTTCCTAAAATGAGAAACCATCCTCTATTTATAGAGGATGGAATTCGGTCAAGGGATATAAGAAATCCCTTGGCGAAATGGCTTCTAAGCCATTCCACCAAATTCCATTATTTATTTATTTATTTAATAGATTTTTCTAGCCTTTATTAATTAATTTGTCTCCATATAATAATAATAATAATCTCATTTTAGTCGAAAAGTCTAATATGGGCTAAGTTAGGTTTAATGGTGATTAAAATAATATTAGTTTTATATATAATTAAAATGTAACAAAATTGGTTAAGGAAAAATTAAATTCCAACAAAACTAGTTCATGCAACCAAATCTATGAATTTTACACTAATAATAAATATAAACAAAATTTGAGAACAGAAAAAATGAATAAAATGGGGTCATAATTATAAATTTTATAAAAAATGAATTAGAAGGACTAAATTGTAAGAAATTCAAAGTTATGAATTAATAAATTTATTTATGAAGTTAAACATGTAAAAAGCCGAATAAAATATTTGTCTGAAAAATTTGAGACCAAAAGAATTAATAAAAGTTTTGAAGAGAAGAAAACATTATTGGATTCTATTGTAAAATTAAAATGGGCCTAATTAGGCCTTGTTGAAAAATTAATAGAATAATCACAAATAAACTTAATGAGCTTGTAGAAAATGCAATGGGCTTGGGAAAAATAAAAAATCAGCTCGGCTAGGATATTGGACTTGTTGATAAATTATTGGGTTTGTTGTGCCTATTTCTTAAATTCGAAAGTTTCAGGCCCATTAAAGAAATTTGCTCCTAAATAAAATTAAAAATGAAAAATAAAAATTTTCTGTGAAAATCCCGTGTTGAACTCTAAAGGAAAATTTTGAAAAATTTTATATGTAAGAAAAAGGTAATTACAAATACTAAACTCATAAAATTTTACGAGAAATATCCTTATGGTAGAAAATTGATATTTAAAAATTCAAAACTCATAAAATAAATTTAATTTTCAAAAAATTATTTAATATGAATTTAATGAAAATATTTGAGAAATTTTAAAAATTATAAATTCAGAAAATCCTCTCAAAAAAATTTATGGAGTAGAAAACATTATATTCTCGAAACAAAAAAAATTTCAAAAACATATTCAAATTTTATAAAATAAATTGAATTTAACACATTAGCCAAAATATTAATTTATAAAAATAATAAAGATGAAAATCTAGATTCCCAATCAAGTTTTACTGAAAAAATTTTACTAGCATGACATTCACGGTATTATGAAAAATTCAAATTTGATAAGTAAATTTAACAACTTGTTAGCTTGTGGTATAAAAAGCAATACAAATTTTTTCTTGAATATATATTTTTTATTTTTTAGAGTCTATATCGGCATATATATTGCATAGATATCGATAAAAATATATTAAATTTAACTTTTCAAATTTTACAAAAAAATCTCAAAAAATTCTTGAGAATAAGAAATTTAACCATGATAACATCTGCATAAATTAATTTCCAAATTTTGACCAAAATATACAATACAATTTTTTTTTGAAACACTCATTATTTTTATTCGAGATCATGAGGTCATAATTGATGGAACTGGGGAAGGTGCAAATGGGACAAATGGGGCGAATGAAATCAGTGGTACAGCTAGAGACGTAGTGAATGTTAAGAATCAATATGAATCCAAGAGTAGGCCCATGGAGAATCAATGTTTGTTGCATACAAAAGATATATTGGATGGAAAGGAAACAAGGGTGGTGCGTGCTGCAATAAATGATACAATTAAGCAAGATTCGGTTGTAGACAATAACCAGCATTTAAAAGAAAGCAAGAATGTCTAATATGAACTACTAACACAAGGTAGTAGCTTGGGAAAGAGGAAAATGGGCGCAACCGAGTTGAATCAGGACTTCATGGACATTGATGTTCTTGATAAAAGGGTAAAGGAGACGAGGTGGATCAGATACACTTTTGAATGAAAAGGCGGAGATTGGTTACTAGTCTCGGCAGACACAATGAAGTGTTGAGCATGGAACTGTCACGGGCTTGGGAACCTGCGGTTAGTTAGAGCTCTTTGGTATTTGCTAAAGAAAGAAGATCCCTACGTAGTGTTTTTCAGTGAAACAAAACTACATGAAAAGAAGTTAGATGGAATTAGAAAATGTGGAATGCAAAATTGTTTTAGGGTTAGTGCGAATGGAAGTAGCAGTGGACTAGCTATGTTTTGGCAAGATAATATTAATCTCAAACTGAGTAGTTTTTCCAAGAATCACATAGATATGGAGATAGTGGAAGGAGATGGTGTAGAAGGATGGTGATTTACAATCTTTTATGGAGAACCAGAAGCACAGAGAAGAGGTGAGTCATGGGAGCTATTTAGGAGTTTGGCAACATGTCACAGAAACCGTGGTTATGCCTAGGAGACTTTAATGAAATTATGCGGACACATGAAAAGGCGGGAAACTGTTTGAGAAGAATGATATAAAAGGAGGCATTCGAAATGCATTAAAAGACAGTGGACTAGAAAATCTTGGTTTTGTTGGTGCTTGGACACGTGGGAACGTGGTAATAGTAAAGAGAATAATGTGAGAAAGTGGCTTCATTGAGGGGTAACGAATTCAAGTTGGTAGGATATGTTTTCTTTTCATGTGGTATACCATTTAACAGCTTCAGTATCTGGTCATTCACCACTCCTAGTAAACACTGTTGGGAAGCAAATTTTGAGGAGGAAGAGGGGTAGATGTAAAAGGTTTCAGTTTCAAGCTCTATGGGCGACGGAGAAAGAACACGAATTGGAGATCATTAAGGCTTGGAGGAAGGGCGATGAAAACCACCTGATGGAAAAATTGGTTCTTACGGGATGCCATCTTCACCAATGGCATACAGGGCGGTTCCAAGGTTTGAGGAGTAGAATTGACAAACTTATGAACAAAGTGGAGTGTCTCAAGATCGGTCAAATGAGTGTAGTCAGTCATGAAAAGGAATGGCGGACTAAAGAGGAGATTAATTCACTACTTGAGAAAAAGGAGGTGTTCTGGGCTCAGAGGTCTCGAATCCATTGGCTCAGAAAGGTTGATAAAAATACTGCTTTCTTTCACTCAGTGGCCACCCAGAAGAGACGTAGAAACAACATTAAAGGATTAGAAGATGAATCTGGTAATTGGTGTGCGGGTGAGGAAGAGGTCCAAAGGATTGTCAATGACTATTTCACCGAACTTTTCAGCCTCGAGGTTCTAATAATTTTAGAGAAATTCTGGAAGCTGTTAAAAACCGTGTAACGGATGAGATGAATAGTTTTCTGCTATCAGAATTCAAAACTAAGGAAATCCTTTTTGTTATCAAACAAATGCACCCAACAAAAGCACTGGGACCTGATTATATGCCCGCTTTATTTTACCAAAAACTTTTGCATATTGTTGGCAATGATGCTATTAATTTTGCCTTTCTATTTGAGTGATAGTCATTACATTTCTGTTATTAACCAACTCATGCGATTTTGATCCTAAAAATAAAAGACCCAACAAAAATTACTCAATCTAGACCTAGAAGTCTTAGTAATGTCCTAATACGGGATCATTGCTAAAGTACCTGTCAATAGGTTTAAATTGGTAATTCTGATCTACATTGGTGAATCTCAGAGTGCCTTGGTCCCAGGGAGGTTGATAACGGATAATGTTTTAGTTGCTTATGAGCTGTTGCATTCTTTGAACTCTAGATGAACTGGTAAAGATGGTTATTTTGCACAAAAACTCGATATGAGTAAAGCGTATGACAGAGTTTCATGCTAGGCTTATCAACGTTATTATGCCTTGTGTCACTTCACTGTCTTATTCAATTATCATCAATGGTTGTGCTGCTGACAAGTTTTACCTAGGAAGAGGATTGCGTCAAGGAGACCCATTATCTCCTTATCCGTCTTTGATTTGCAGCGAGGGATTGTCTGCATTACTTGAAAAAGGACAGATGGCAGGTTTTTCGCATGGAGTACGAGCTATTCAATGTGGACCGAAAGTCACTCATCTCTTTTTGGCCGATGATAGCTTGTTATTTGCCAAGGCAAATACGAAGGAGAGCAAAAAGATGAGGTGTTTGTTACAGAACTATGAGGAGGGCTCAGGTCAGCCTATCAAATTTGACACTTGCAGCTCTCTTCTTTAGTAGGAATATTCCCATGCGAGTTAAGCAGGAATTAAAGCAGATATTTGAAGCTCAAGCAACCTTAAATCCAGAAAAGTATCTTGATTTGCATACTTTGGTGGGAAGAGGTAAAAAATGGGCTTTTCGTGAATTGAAGGAAAAGATTAAGGCTAAATTACGAGGATAGAGAACTATATCCTTCTCAAGGGGGTCGTGAAATCTTTATCAAGTCAGTACTACAAGCTGTCCCTTCCCATGCGATGGATGTGTTTGTGCTTCCTACGTAATTGTGCCAAGGAATAACCTGCATTCTTGGTACTTACTAGTGGACACATGTCATAGGAAAAAGGGGTATCCATTGGTTGAGCTGGACCGATATGTGAAAATCAAAATATAGTGGAGGAATGGGATTCGAGACATTAGAGAAGTTTAATAAATACTTCCTTGCTAAACAAGGATGGAGACTGTTGAAAGTGATGAATACGTCGGCACACCATGTTCTTAAGTCGCGATATTTTCCTGATGTTTCGTTTCTTGAAGCACGACTGGGTCATAATCCTTCATTGACTTGGCAAAGTACCTATTGCAGAGAGGAGTTCGATGGAGGGTAGGTAATGGGGAGAAAATTCGAACATGGAAGGATAAATGGCTTCCAATTTCTGGTTCATTTATGGTACAATCTGCAAGAGGTGATAGTTTGCAGAGGACAGTTTGGTGAGTGTGCTTTTATTGACCATGACACAAAACAGTGGAAAAGAGGGCTGCTAACACAACTATTCCTTCCGCAGGAGAAAGAAGCGGTGTTAAGTTCACTAATCAGCAAATTGGGGTCTCCAGATGTGCAAGAATGGCATTATGAAAGTAATGGGCGGTACACAGTGAAGAGGGGATATCGGTTGCTAAACAATGATGTTAATGGGACAGCACATGGTGTTGATCATGGAGTTGCTTCTATGCACAATGAAGTGTGGAAGAAAATCTGGAAGTGTGATGTACCAAACTAAGTGAAGTTTCTAATCTGGAGATTATTTCAAATGTTGCCAGTTATGGTTAAACTTGGAACGGAGGAATGTAGGCACCAATAAGGCTTGCTTCAGACGTGGAGAAGGTGATGAGACTGTCATGCATGCCATTAGAGATTGTCCGTGCATTAACAAAGCATGGGAGCAGATGGGATTCAATTGGAATGGATCTCGTGGTAACAATTAGAGCACAGCTGAATGGATGACACAGGTGTGTCAAAATTTACGTCCACAGCAACTTCAATTTTTAATGATTACAGCATGGTCGATGTGGGGAAGCAGAAATGGGGAACTGCATGGTGAGAGTGGAAAGAGCTGTCAAGAAATTGAAAGTACATACACAGCTGCTTTTGCAATGAAAGAAGTGGATTCCACCTAGGAATGGTGAAGCCAAATTGACTTTGATGGAGCGGTGAATCGGCATGATGCTTCAGGAGGAATCCACATTGTGATACGAGATAAGGATGGCGCTTTATTGGCAGCTTGTGCTGCAAACACAACTGAAGCGTTTACTGCTCAGCTAATTGACGCTTCTGCAGCTGTTAAAGCCTTGGAGTTTGCTTATGAACTTGGATTCAGGAATATAATATTGGAGGGAGATGCACTTGTTATTAAACAAATCCAAATGGTGGGGATGGCACTTTCACCCATCGGTCCAGTTACTGATGATGCACGGGTGAAGTTGCCTTTGCTCAAATCTTGTATCGTAAGACATACTGTGACATCGGCTAATGCAATTGCTCTTTTGCCAGCTAAATTAGGTATTAAAATGCAAAATGATGTAATTTGGATTGAAGACTTTCCTGATGAGATAGCCACTGCCGTTCGAAAGGATTATAATCTGTTGAATCAATGAATGAATTCATTTCCTGTCAGAAAAAAAAAGTAGTTTTGAAATAAACTCGCCAAAGGAGTTGGGCTATCCATCTATAGCCCTGCCCAACGCAAATAGGTTTTTAAAGTTTAGATCCGATTCGAATTTATTTTTTAAAATAAAAAATATTTTTATATAATTTTAATTATATAATATTTTTAAAAATAAAATATAAAAAATCTAATATTAAAGAAGGACATCATAGGCTAGATAATTAAAATTTTTTCCTACTTAAGATTGGTTTGACCCGATCGATGAATAGCTCTATTATGAAAATATTAGATTAAAATATTTTATGAAATATTAAAATTACAAACAACATATAAAAATATTATAACATAATTTTTTTTGAATTTTCAAATATTATAAATTATGTTGCATATGTAAAAAAAAATTGGTAAGAATTAAAGTTTCACTATCATAGAAATTATAATGTAATTAAAAAAATTAAAATATGCATTATTATTTAATATTACAAAAGAAAAATATTAAATTATGTATACTTAGAAAAAGTAAAATACATAATCTAAAATTTGTATTAAATATTGTAATACTTTCACTATTTTAATTTTGTTCCTTATGAGTATAGAATGAAAAATATTACCATAATAATTAACTTAAATGTATCAATTATTTTGGAAGACAATAAGCTTGCATACCATGTTACTAGAAAATGACTATAAAAGAATAGGGAATATCACAAGAATATAAACAAAATATTGGTTTAGCTATGATGGCCTGCATCCGCATAAAAATACCCAAAAGGCTACATTGTTTTTATTATGAATTATTGCATTAGTTTGTACAAAAGTACCTATTTATATAAAAGATTCTTACCAATTTATGAAAGAAAAAAGATACTGTATCAAAATTCTATCATAATCTCTAATATATTGTATCATAATTGTATTATTATCTCTAATATATTTAATTACATTTATTACTTTTACACTCCTCAAACTCAAGATAGAATTATAAATCTAACTTGAGTTTGCTAATTAATAAAGAAACATGTGACGGAATACATGAAACAAGAATCTGACATGACACTATGCGCAACAGAAATAGGAATACGTGGCATAATGTGACAGGAAAACGTGTTGTAACACGTAGTAGGAAATTTGACGATGGATAATGCAGTAAGACTAGGAAAATCTAACGTGATAAAACATACAGCGGAAACAAGCAAATATAACATGATGGAGCATAAAACAAAAACTTAGAGTAGCAAGAAAATTTGACATAAGAAAACACTAATCAGGAATAGGGAAGTTTGATATGATGGAACATGTAGCAGAAACATAGCGTAGCAGTAAAATCTGACATACACTGGAACATGCAACGATAATATGATAGAACACATAGCAAGAACATGGAAGAACACATAAGTGAAAAATAGAAAAACATAAGCAAAATAACATAATAGACATACCTCTAATATAGTGTTAGAAGATAAGAAACTTAAATATCATGTTACAAGAAAAGTGAAAAAAGTAGTCAATATTATAGAGAACATAAAGGAAATATGTAGTTCAACCATGGTGGACTACATCTAAGTGAAAATACCCAAAGCACTATATTGTTGATATTATCAGTTATTGTATTAGATTGTATAAGACTGCACTACTTATATAAAAAATTCTCATTAATTTAGGAACGAAAAAAGCAAAGATATCGTATCATATTCTCTAATCAAAATTAATTTAGGGGCCAAGCATAATCTTGCCTTAATTTCATGTGAGGGCCCTGGTCATGATAGTTCAAATCAAATGTTACAGTTGATGAAATATGTAATTAAGTTAAAATTGTTGAATTCATGTTCAAGGTTTCAATAAACAATTACATTGTTGTGATCTTTAGAGTTGTTTATATGAAGCGGATTAAACATGATTCATTGACCAATCCATTTAAATTTAGTTAATATTAGAATGTTGAAGATCTATTATATTTTAATAATTTCTTCTAAAACGTTAATTGTGTTTACATCCTTAAATTAGGATGAATCAATCAAAAGTAGACTGACCATAATTATAATATCAAAACTTGCAAGTTGAAACACAAACTAGAATAATTAAAGAAAATTTAGTTCCTATATTTTGCATACAAAATCTATTGTACATTTAACTTTTATTTTGTTTTTCTTCTATAACTTCATACCTCTTATGAAGATTTATTAAAAAGGAATCATTATTCTATTGTTATTTTCTTTCAATCCTTTATGTAGACAATATTATGGTATTACGGTGTATATATCTATATATTTGTATATCTATTTTATACGTAGGGTTCATTTTGATGAACATAAAATTAAAAATATTGGTGTAGACACCTTATTTTGTCCGGGCTAATTTTTTTTTAACAATCTGGAGCATCGACGTAAGAAGGGACAATGATCGCCGGGCGACAACGAAAAAGTATTTTAAGGATGTCAAGAAGGCCTAGGGATTATATCAAAGGTAAATACAAAGATGTGGCATTAAGGGA
>JBBYHO010010814.1:2858-13358 GCA_038382025.1 Adansonia gregorii
TTTGCAACTCATAAAATAAAATAAAATTTCAAAAAATAAATTAATACATATTTAATGAAAGTATTTGATAAATTTTAAAAAATTGAAACCTAGAAAAATCCCACCCAAAATATTTACGAAGTAAAAAACTTCGTATTTGGAAACAAAACAAATCATGGATTAGGTTTTTTCAAAACTAATTTTATGGTAACTTAATGAGAATATTTAAATAATTTTGAAGTTCAAAACTTAAGTGAATTCCACCAAAAATTTTATAGATAAAAGAAGGCTCGTATTTTTTAGTTGAGAAAAATTTTAAAAGCTTATGAAATCTGTTAAACACAAAATTTTAATCAAAATAATAATTTTATAAAATGTAAAAGGTAAAATTCTAAAATCTGAAATAAATTTAAGCAAAAAAAATTTCATGAGCATAATACTAATGATACTATGAAAATTCAAAATTAATTAACACAATTAACAATTTGACACCTCGTAGTAGAAAATGCCAATACGTAATTTTTTTAAAATATTTCTAATTTTTTGAAACTTGCATTGGCATAAATACTACACCGGTCTCGGTGAAAATATATGACGGTCAATTTTTTTAGTTTTATGAAAATCTTGAAAAATTCAAAAAAATTAAAACTTTGACTATGATATCATCTACAGGAATGATTTTCAAAATTTGACAAAAGAATATTTAAAAACTAATTTTTGTACAAAAAAATTATTTTTCTTATTCGAGATTGGTCTTCAAACAACACTTTTCTATCATGTGTCAATATGGCTATCTATGTGTGAGAGAACAAGATATAAAAATGTATAATCTATCTAGCAATGGTTGACCCTCATCGGAGTGCTAGTTACATTTTTTATCTTAAATAACTAATATTACTGGAAAAGGACTCGAATAAAATTAGGTGTCTACACTTATGATCTCGAATAACATGCTGGATACTCTAGATTATCCTCACATTGAATAGAATGCATTGGTTAATGAGATCCTTCAATAGAACATGTTGCATCCTAACGCTCAGATTGTATTACTCTGAGTAGGAAGGCTTCCTAATCTTTGCTAAGACAACAAAAGATCATCCAATTATGCATAAGCAAAGAAAAAAGCTTGGCGTAGAAAATTGGTAAGGCATGATACACCTTTATTTTCTTTCTTTTCTTCTTCCTAAACTGCTTCCTGAGTCCTTTTGCATTTTTAGAATTATGGTTCAAAAATGTTCACGTAAAGAGTCATCGGATATGAGGATGATTCGGTTGAAACCGTTGAATGATAAAAGCTTGGGGTTGCTGATGCATTTTGAATAGATTTCCTTATTTTCTTGACTATCTATGATGCTGGCTTCTATCGAATATGCATCACTTTCTCGCCCTCACATATCTTACCTTAAGGTAATTCCTTTTCAACTTGTACTTCTTCGGATTTCCCATAGAAGTGTTTTTATGATATAGGACTATTTGTAGATTTCTTTGGTCATGACTTTGCTTTTGCATGGACCCTTCTTTCTTATTAAAGTTAAGGATTGCTAAGTTTTTTGTGTAGCGATTCTTGTATCTACCTTTTGTGAGAAGGCACCAATATGCATGTGGATGGCTAGTGCTAAAGTGTGAAGAAGCATGTTTTGAGTATTTAGTAGTTGCATATTTTATGCATTCAATATCTCTACAACTTGGACATTGGCTAGCAGTTTATCAGCTTGTACTTTCATGGATACCTTAACAGAAGTATTGGTAATACCTTCTGGCTATTAAGGAACTGGCTAATTTATCTTTAGTACTTCGGTCATTATTTCAATTTGTGCTTGTATTTTTTTCTTGTTATATGGTATCTTCCATTTAATTATTCATGTTATCTCACCTTAAAATATAAAATAAAAAGAAACTTAATCAGTTTGCATGAGTATGTATGTATCTTAACAACATTAATCTTTATTGGCATCCTAGTATGACTGCCAATGAATGGAAAAATTACACTAATGAATGAACAAATGTATGAATGAGTGAAAAGAATGAGTAAAAGGGGTAGCATGTAATAAAATAGATTGGATGTTAGAGAATTGACTAAGTATTAGACATAGAGATATTGTAAAGGCAAGAATTCGAGGAATTTGAGTCATGATTCGATAGCATTTTTTCATTAACCTAAATTCTATAACTTATCCATTGATTGTGGGCATACATAGCCATATTTACAAGATTCAAAAGCAAAGTAATAAAAAGAATTACTCATGTGAATATTACATTTTCCTAATTGTGTCAATGCTTATAAGGGATGTTGGGAAACCATAATCATTCATTTTTTTAACACTATATTAATAAAATTTGGAAAGTAGCCTAAAAATGTTATCTTTGCAATCATTTCATTTCCCTTGTATTCTAATACTTTTGATAAAGTGATCTTTTTTTCATGTAAACCCTTAACTATTTTATTAGTCTATTGAGCAGATTTTTAGTTCCACGAACTTTATGGTTGAACTCTTTTTAGATGAGCTTTAACAAGTTGACCATTGCTTCTAAATTATCACCCATGTCTTGATCCTCGGAATACAATAAATGAAATGAATTAGTACGTTGCTAAAATTATGAATGCATGAACATATAAGGATATAAACTTTGTAGATGCATGAATGAATTTAAAAGTTTCCATAGGATATATATAAATATGATGCCAAGATTTAAGAAAACTCCTTTGTAATATAACAAATTAATAAAAGTAAAATATATTATAATAACATAGCATAGACTTATTAATATCAAGAAAATAAAATTATAAAAGTAAAGGCTTAGAAGTGCTCCCTTACATGAACCTAATATGGTACCTTCTAGAATTGAGTATGGCTCTGACAAGGGAGGCCCCTATGATTCATTACATAAAGTTTAGGTTAGACATCTAAATAAGTTCTAGAATTATTCCCCAAGTTTGGAAAAAACCGACAAGGTACCTTGATCCTTACCCATCAGAGGTTTATATCAAGAAAGTTTGATTCGAGTAGAAATATCTTCAGTCCTTGTAACAATGCTAACACCTTAAGCAAGCATAGGAATTTACACCTGATAGGCTTTTCACTAGCCCAGACAAAGGCTAAGACCTCAAAAGGTAGAGCTACTTCACTTTCTCCTAAAATATTGGGTTATCTATGCCCCTTCCACATACCTGGAGAAAAACCTAATGCATATGCATGTGCACGGTGTGTGAGGGAGCAACTTACCTTTTATGACTTAATACGTTCAAAAATATTAAAATCCTTATCCTAAATTCCTGCCAGAAATAATATTGCAAAGAAAACAATAGAGTTAATGAAAAAAATGTGAACAATATATAGCAAAATTTCTATATAAACAAAAATAAATTTTTTTAAAAAAATCAAGAATTATAGTTAAATATTGATTGAAATCGAATTAATCAAAATTTAGTTAATATGAATTAATTTTAGGCTAACTCTCTAACTTGTTCCTAGTGGCATCACCAAGCTATCAAAATATGCCCCGAATATTAATCTTAACCAGCCTAACTTAAAATGGTAGCTATAGCCTTTGTTTATATATATATATATATATTTATATTTATATATAATTATTTTTCTTTTATTTTAGGGGCCATATTATTTTCTAATTCTTCATATTTGGGGATGAGTTGTTACAATGAATTACCCACTCAATTTGACCCTAAATAGTCATTATGAAACAACCATTTATTTTAGAGTCACCACCTATCTATATTAGCTAGCTTGGATTGGTCATTTATCAGAGTTGATTTTTTTAAGGTTATGAAACCCATAAAAACAAGCCCCAAAGTCTGTGATTATACTAAAGATCATGAAAGGTTCTGGGAGTCGATTATAATCACAAGTAAAGATCGACCTTCTTGTGATGCGTAGGAATTGATACCTTATTAACCATGTGTTAGTTTAAATTTTGATTTTTATTCGATTTCAATATCTTGTATTTAATTATAATTCCTATATATAATATTTTATAAAATAAATTTATTATTTTGTGTAAGAAAATTGGGTATTTAATCTTTTTGAAAATCAAAATGTCTTTCTCACCCTTTCAAAGGATCAAAATAATAGAAAGGTTTTATCATTCTCTTTCGTACCCACTAGAGAGCCAAAGGAATACGAAAGGTTTTAAAACATCAAAATATCTTTTGTACCCCTTTGAAGAACTGGATGAATACAAAAAGTTTTATTTTTTTAAAGATTGGAAAATCCTTATTTTTTTAAATGGATGTCACGTTACTTAAATAATCCGAAAAACCCCTCTTATATACTAGAAGAAATTTCAAATATTATTTTAACTTAGTGATATTGCCTTAATTTACAAATATTCCAATTTTAATAATAATATTAAAAATTACCTTAAAGACTCAGTTTAGACAAAATGCACTAAACTTGACTCTAAGAATCCTAATTTGGCTGAAATGACAAACATGTCCCCTAAAGTACACCTTGACATAAAAGTATCTTAGTGACCTAGAAGGACTTAGTTCTAAAATACATGAATTAAATGTTCTGAAGGTTTACCTTCAACATTTAAGTATCTCGGTACCTTAGAGTATTCTATAATTTCATAAATAAATGAACCCATTCATACTATACACATCTGACCAACAAGTATCCTAGTGATCACATAAGACTTGGCTCTATTGTAAATTATTAAAACATCCCTAAGGTTTACCATTGACATAAAAATATCTCGGTAGCCCTAAAAAATTAGTTTTTTAATCAAAATTTATCAAAATGCCCCTAAGGTATACTTTCGACATGAAAATATCCTAGTAACCTTAAAGGACATAGTGTTATCATGAAAAATATGAACCCATCCTTAATGCACACCATTGTTGTAAAAACATCTAGGTGACTACATAGGACATAGATCTATGGTGAATTACCTAAATACCCATAAGGACTACCTTCATTGTGAAAGCATCCCGGTGACCCTAAGGACTCGAAAATGCTCATAAAAGATGAACCTAATCCTAATATACACCTTTGTCATGGATGAATTCGGGTGATTACATTGGACTCAGTTATAAGGAAAAAATTACTACAATGCCTCTAGGGACTACCTTTGTCATCAAAATGTTCCAGTAATACTACTAAAGATTCTAAAATGATACAACAATAACCATTTCACCTTAAATATGAAAACTATAATATCAAAAGTGGCCTAACATGCAAAACTTATAATTAAACCCTTAAACTTTTCAAAATTGCATGTTGTACCTAATGAAAAATTGAAAGAATACGAAAAGTTTTAATTTTTTTCTACACCCCTCTGAAGGACTGGAGGAATCCTAGAAATTTTTCAAAATGACCAAAGAACCCTAAATGGAAGGTTTTCCTTAATGCATTCAAAACTTTTCCATCTTTTCAATTTAGTCCCTACATAATGAAAAATCATAAATAAACATCAAACATGTCAAAGTTAATGTAGAAAATTCATGAAAAATCATAAAAATCATTCCGCTAAATACCTATGGCCTTGGAATAATTTTTCTTACAATTTTGCAAACAAGTCTCTAAACTTTTTAAGATTGCAAAAAGATGCCTACAAGGCTAAAAAATAAATAAAACTCATTTTAACATGTTAAAAATGCATGAGAGAACTTCTAAAAGCCTTGCCATTCATTCAGCTAAGCTTAGATGGCCTTGGAGAATATTTTGCAAGTTTTGCAATCTGGACCTTATACTTTTTAAAATTACAAAATAGCATAGAAAAACCATATACATGATTCGGCCAAACATGGAACTTCCCTTATAAGGCCTTAAAATTTTGAGAAAATTATTTTAGACCTTTGCAACTTTCATACTTTACAAAATGGTCCTAAATGTCATAAACAAATGAAATAAAATTTTAGCATAAGCCACATTCATTTTCGATCATCATTAACATTAACCAAGAAAATTTTCTTTTTCAACATGAACATGTATCCTAGTATTTATCAAGTTCAAATCATCATCAATATATGTATTAAATGATGAAAAATAAGCATGTAGACGTATTTTTTTCACATATTCACATGAAAATACAAAGGAAACTAATATTATCATCAACATATTCACACGATAAAACAAACAGCATATCAACAACAACATGTTTTCGCAATGAAAATCAAGTTTTTGTTAAAAAAATGAAGTTTAACAATTAAATCAAGAAATTTGTTCATGGCTTTTACACTTAACCTTTAAACATGGTTCAAAATCTATGAGCATAAGTGATCATCAAGCTCATCAAAAGGAAGAAAAATGATGGAAAATTAATAAGATAAGTAAAAATTACAAGATTTATACATAAAACTACCTTAAAAAGCTTGAAAACTTGAAAATTCTTGCGAAAAATGGCAAAGTTTATCCATGGAAGCCTTTGTTCCCTTTTGAAAGCTTCCTCCTCTTATAAAATAAGGGGAGGATATGGCCAAAAATGTTTTCAAAACTTCTTGGTCAAATAATCATCGATTTTTTTTTTACTTATTTATTAATTTTTATTTCTTTTTAACTTTAACAAAATTTTAATTAATAATCTTTGTTTTTATGTATATTACATTACGCATGATGTCATTATAGACACCTCATTTTGTCAATGCCAACTTTTGACATCCCAAGACTTAATTGAAAGATGATAGAATCATAAAATAAAAATAAAACTTAGGGGATGACTGCTAGGTGTTGTGTTGTTAAACACTATTAAGCAACACAGCTCCAAGCAAAAATTTATTTTAGGAAGGTCTAAAATGCCTATTAGTCGTATTAAAAGAAATTTAAAATGAAGCATCAAAGGTCACTTTTCATGGTGTCACAGAGTCATTCAGATGAGTGCACAAATCAATCTTATTGTTTGTGACCAAAGTGAGGTAACTCGAGAAACCACGGTACGTGCAAGTTATATTGGTGCATAAGTATTGATACGAGGCCTTTACAATGCCAAAAACTTGAATTTTCACATGTAGTATTAATACAAGAGAGTTTGGTATCAATACCTAAGGTGTGGTATTGATATAAAAGATGTTTATATCAAGATAGACATTGGCAGTAGCTAAAGTTATGATTTTTGGGAAAATGTATTGGTACACAAACATGACTATCAATACAAATACATAGAGTATCGATATAGGCCTTTAAGTCTAAAGATTGAAATCAATTTTTGTTCTTAATATCAATACACACCTTATTGTATCGATACTCATAGGTAAAAATTGCCTTGTGTATTAATTAGACATGTTTTATATTGATACACTAAGGCATTTTGCCCCATTTAACCCATTTTGTAGCCTCAAAAAATTTGATTCAAACATGTTTATTGCACTAAAAAAAACTATTATAATTCATTGCAAACCTTGACTTTGGGCCTATGGTCGGATTTAAACGAATTTTTAGAGCCCAAATAGCCAATGATAAGGGTTAGTTTCATGAAAATATGGTTGTAAAAGGGCATGGCAGGCATATTTTTGATTTGCAACCTTTCTACCCATTACTCTGCATGGTAGATCCAATGGGAAAAAGGTGAACGGAGCATAGTACCTGGAGATATCCCTAGTTCATGAATAAAGAATCAAAAATGCCCTTGTCTTATCTCCTGAAAGCATTAGTTGAACCTTGAGTTTGAAAGAGGCAAAGTTGGCTTAGTAAAGGGACTCTTTCAACCATTCCCAAGAATCCTCCAACAATCTCGAGCCCCAAAATCTTTCCAAAAACACTGTTCTATTGCCTTTGACCCTTAACCTTATTCTATTCCCTAATTCCCCTAAACCACTTCCAGAAAACCTCTAAAAACTTAACCTTTAAAGATTAACCTTTCACACACTTTCATCCTCAAAACACCTTACCATTAACCATACTACTAAAAAGCTTCTTCTTTTCATCCTTTTCTTGCAAATAATAGCAAAAGAAGGAAATGACTAAGCTTAAAGTCACTGCTTTAGGAAGAAAGAAAAGTTTAGGCTTTTTTGGTATTTTTTTTACCTTATTCCATACATTTTCTGGTTTTTTTCATTTACATCATTTCAGTGACCTTTTCATGCTACCATGACCATCCTAAGACTTTCATGCAATATTGTTGCCTTAGTTGGGGTAGTTTTAGGATCTTGATGACCCTATTGATACCTTAATGTTGTTTGGATATGAAAAAAATGCCATGCTTCATTTTCATCATTAGCACAGCTTCTATTTATGCATTTCTTGCCATGTTCCTTTCATATTAACATATTCATCTCATATTGAAATGTTCATAGCAATCATTAAGTATGTTCATGCATTTTCTTATGTTTTAAGGAGTCTCATGTCATAAAAATGTTGTCTTAACAACTTCAACTACTTTCCTTTGTTTAGCATGTTCATTTCATTTCCATGCATCTTATTTGTTATCTTTTTGCATTTTTGCCACCCACTTTTATGTCAAAATGTCACTTTTGTTTGTTTGCAAGTTTAGTTCTTGTTCATCTTCGTGTATGTTGTGTTCTATTGATGGTATTCTTGTTAAAATGCATGCTTGTTTGCTAAAATTTGATTTTTAAAGAAATCTCCAAGCTAAGTTCATGTACATTTAATAAATGGAGATTAGCATGGATTTAAGGTTTTATCATATTGGTTTTCTAATTTTAGGGATACATTAAACATTGTAAATATGGATTCATGGTACAATGAGTTTAAAGATGCTATTCTTTTTTAATTAAAATCCCTTTTTGGTAGAAAACATATACTAAACCTTGATCTTGAGTTTTAACACCTTTATAATGACGTGGTTAATAGGTTGTTTCATTGTTCCAAACCACTTAGGGACTTTGGAATGAATTTGTGATGCCCATCTTAAACAAGTCCTTATATGGTGGACATTTGAATGTCCATAACCTAAATTTGACCCCCTAATAAAACTAAAAAATCAATAGTCCCTTATTTTTGCTCTAGTAGCACTATGGTTTGAGAAATTATTTTTAAATCACAAATAATTTTTATTAAATTTTTTGATAGAGCACTTAAATCATTCTGAATAAAAGAAATAAGATTTCTCAAACCTTTACTATCTGGAACCCTTGAAATCAACGTAATATGTTCTGTTTAGGCCATTTTGGGCTATCGAATGATTTCTCCAAACTTTTTGCATATTTGTCCCATAAATTTCACAAAATTCCCTTTTCAAAAAGGTATTGTTCATGATTTAATGATCCTAAATGAGCCCAAAACAATTTTTCAAATTTTAGTGTGTTTTTTCCCCTACGTAAGTTGCCACTGTCAAGGTAGACTTAACTTTAAAAATTAATTCCACCTAGAAGTTAATTTTCTAGAATTTTGGAATATTTTTATATTAAACCTTATTAAGTTTTCTTTCTAACCGTACCTTATTTATCCCCTATTGCCTTTGAATGAACCTGAAATAAATTTAGGAAAGGAGATTACATGATGTTATCCCTTATTTTTAACCCAATTTCATAATGCCTTTACAAAGACATTCGAATGTCTCGAAATGCATCTGATTGGCTTGAATCAAGGCTTAAGACCAAATATATTTTATACAAGTCTCTAGTTTTCTATTTTTAAAATCTTTATTGCTTAAGAAAAACCTTTTCTTTTAAAACATCAAATTTTTGCAACTTTGGGGAAACTCCAATCCTATTACTTTGAAGAGACACTTTAACCCATTTTTGACTTAAAACTTAAATTTTCTCTTCGGATCCATATTCGAGATTCTTAATTATTCTCTTAAAACATTAAAAATTTTCATCTTTAGGGATAATCCTGCCCTCACCACTCTAAGGAATACTCTAACCTTCTTTTCCATTAAAAACTCAAAATTTCTTTCAAAATTTTTCCTTTAGGATACTTTAATCCCACCACTCCAAAGGGATTGAACCTCGTCTTTTTAAATTTCATCTAAAATCTAAATTCCCTCTTGGACATCTTCAAGCCTATCTCTAAAAACTTTCTTTTTTTATCCCTCAAGCACTATCGATTCCAACCAAGTTTGAAAGTTTTGCACTAATCATTCTTTAATAATAAAAAATAATCATGAGATACATTTCGATCATCCCTCTTCTTTTCTATATTTTTGTATCTTACTTTTATGCAATGCTATTATTTTATTTTTCATTCTACTAACATGTTTCCCTTTTGTAAAGACTTTTATGCATTCATGTTTTAGAAAAATCATTTTCTTAAAATTGCAAATTGATATTCCCTGTGGGTATCTCTTTAATACTTGACATGAAATATCCAAATTTTTAAAACTCAATTTAGAACTTACTTTCACCAAAAATCTTTATGTTCCCCACACCTTCAAGGAGTATAAGTGATTCAATTTTTTTTTTGAACTTAAATCTACCATTCACAAAATTTCATGCATTAAAGGGAAATTACAGCTAAATAATGATCAAATGTAACCATTTAAGTTAAAATTGAAGTGAACATAGTTAGTAGGTACCAATTTCAAGGATCATGGGGGGTGCGAATCTTTTCCCAAGCGTAACTAACTCCTAAGCCCACCAATGAATCTTTGGACTTTGTAGACCTT
>JBBYHO010010825.1:0-13358 GCA_038382025.1 Adansonia gregorii
TTTTTGCTATGGGCACTATAATCATGTTCTTCTTGTTGGGATACATGATATTGATGCTTTGGATTTGCAAGAAAAGCCTTTCTTTCCACCATTATCCTTATAATCAAAGTTCATCCGTGAAATGGTCAAACTTGGATTCTTATAATAATCTCCATACATTTTGTTATGGGGATTACAATCATGTTCTCCTCATTAGGAACATGCTTTGATTTGGCAAGAAAAGGCTTTCTTTCACCATTTTCCTTTTAATCCAAGTTTCTCTGTGAAATGAGTCAAACTTGGATTCTCATAATAATCTCCATTCTATTTATGATTGGGCACTACAATCATATTCTCCACATTAGGATTTGCAAGAAAAACTTTTCTTTCCATAATTTTCCTTATAATTAATATTCATTCATGAAATGAGACAATCCTGGAAGCTCGTAATAATCTCCATTTTTTAGTTAAGGGGACTACAATCATGTTCTTCACATTGGGATACACGATATAGATGCTTTGGTTTGGTAAGAAAATCTTTTCTTTCCACCAATTTCTTTATAATTAATGTTCTTTTGCAAAATGGGACTAACATGGATACTCATTATAATCTCCATTCTTTTTGTTTTTTTGTACATAATCATGTTCTCCAAATTAGGATACATGATATTAATACTTAGGATTAGCAAGAAAAGCTTTTCTTTCCACCATTTTCCTTATAATTATTGCTCATCTGTGAGATGCGACAAACTTGGATCCTCATAATAATCTCCATTCTTTTTATTATAGGCACTACAATCATGTTCTTCTCATTGGGATACAAGATATTGATGCTTTGTGTCTGCAAGAAAAACATTTCTTTCCACCATTTTCCTTATAATTAGTGTTCATTTGTGAAATGAGACAAACATGGATACTTTTAATAATCTCCATTCTTTTTCTTATAGTCACTACAATCATGTTCTTCTTATTGGGATGCATGATATTGATGCATGGATTTGAAAAAAAAGCTTTTCTTTCTAGCATTTTCTTTTTAATCAAAGTTCATCCATGATGTGAGCCAAACTTGGATTCTTATAATAATCACTTCTCTTTTTTGTGATTGGGCACTACAATCATGTTCTTCACTTTGGGATACACAATATTGATGCTTCAGTTTGGCAAGAAAAGCCCTTCTTTCTACCATTTTCCTTATAATTAATTTCATCTATGAAATGCGATAAACTTGGATAATCATTATAAACCCTATTCTTTTTGTTATTGGCACTACAATTATGATCTCCATATTGGGATACACAATATTGACGCTTTTGATTAGCAAGAAAAGCTTTTCTTGCCACCATTTTCCTAATAATTAATGTTCATCCATGAAATGAGACAAACTTGGATACTTATAATAGTCTCCATTCTTTTTGTTATGGGCATTATAATCATGTTCTTCTCATTAGGATGCACGATATTGATGCTTTGGATTTGCAAGAAAAGCTTTTCCTTCCACCATTTTTCGTATATTAATGTTCATCCATGAAATAAGACAAAATTGGATACTCATAATAATCTCTAATTTTTTCGTTATTGTGCACTACAATCAAGTTCTCCTTATTGGGATACATGATATTAATGCTTTAGATTTGCAAGAAAAGCTTTTTTTTTCCCAAAATTTTCATTATATTCAAAGTTCATCCGTGAAATAAGTCAACCTTGGATTCTTATAGTAATCTCCATACTTTTTGTTATGGGAACAACAATCATGTTCACTCTTTGGGATACATAATATTGATGCTTTGATTTGGTAGGAAATGCTTTTTTTTCCACCCTTTTCCTTATAATTAAAGTTCATCAGTGAAATGAGACAAATTTGGATACTCATTGTAATCTCTGTTTTCTTGTTATTGGCATTGCTAACATGTTCACGAAAATGGGTTACATGATATTTATGCTTTGGATTTGCAACAAAAGCTTCTTTCCACCATTTTCTTTATAAGTGAAGTTCATGCATGAAATGAGATAAACTCAGATACTCATTATAATCTCAATTCTTTTCATTATTGGCATTACAATCATGTTCTCTTTGTTCGGATGCATGATATTGATGCTTTGGATTTGCAAGAAAAGCCTTTTTTCCCACCATTATCCTTGTAATGAAAGTTCATCCATGAAATGAGTCAAACTTGGATTCCCATGATAATCTCTATATATTTTGTCATAGGCATTACAATCATTTTCTCTATATCAGGATACACGATATTGATGCTTTGAATCTACAAAAAAAGCTTTTTTTTGCCATTTTCCTTATAATTAATGTTCATTCGTGAAAAAAAATAAACCTGGATACTCATAATAATCTCTATTTTTTATTGTTAGGCATTAAAATCATGGCCTCCTCATTGGGATACATGATATTGATGCTTTTTTTGCTAAGAAAAAGTTTTCTTTCCACCATTTTTCCTAAAATCAAAGTTTATCTATGAAATAAGTCAAACTTGGATTCTTATAATAGTCTCCATTCTTTTTATGATTGGGCACTACAATAATGTTCTCCACATTAGGATACATGACATTGATGCTTTGGATTTACAAGAAAAGCTTTTCTTTCCATATTTTCCTTATAATTGATGTTCATTCATGAAATGACACAAACCTGGATACTCACAATAATCTCCATTCTTTTTGTTTTAGGCACTACAATCATGTTTTTCTCATTGGGATACACGATATTGGTACTTTAGTTTAGCATGAAAATCTTTTCTTTCCATCAATTTCTTTATAATTAATGTTTTTCCGTGAAATGGGACAAACATTGATACTCATTATAATCTCCATTCTTTTTGTTTTTCGTACTATGATTATGTTCTCCATATTGGGATACACGATATTGACGCTTAGGATTAGCAAGAAAAGCTTTTTTTTTCACCATTTTCCTTATAATTATTGCTCGTTCGTGAGATAAGACAAACTTCAATACTCATAATAATCTCCATTCTTTTTGTTATGGGCACTACAATCATGTTCTTTTCGTTAGGGTACAAGATACTGATGCTTTGGATTTGCAAGAAAAACTTTTATTTCCACCACTTTCCTTATAATTAATATTCACCCGTGAAATGAGAGAAACTTGGACAATCGTAATAATCTCCATTCTTTTTGTTATGGGCACTACAATCATGTTCCTCTATTGCGATGCATGATATTGATGCTTAAGATTTGAAAGATAAGCTTTTCCTTCCTCCATTTTCCTTACAATCAAAGTTCATTTGCAAAATGAGCCAAACCTAGATTCTCATAATAACTTCTATTCTTTTTGTGATTGGGTACTATAATCATGTTCTTCATATTGGGATACCCAATATTAAAGCTTTAGTTTGGTAGGAAAATCTTTTCCTTCCGCCATTTTCCTTATAATTAATGTTTATCCATGAAATGGGACTCACTTGGACACTCATTATAATCTCCATTCTTTTTGCTTTTGGCACTACAATCATGTTCTCCACATTGGGATACATGATATTGATGCTTAGGATTAGCAAGAAGAGCTTCTCTGTCCACCATTTTTCGTATAATTATTGCTTATCTATGAAATGAGACAAACTTGGATACTAGTAATAACCTCTATTCTTTTTGTTATGGGCACTACAATCATGTTCTTCTTATTGGGATACACGATATTGATGCTTTGGATTTGCAAGAAAAGATTTTGTTTCGAACATTTTCCTTGCAATTAATATTTCTACTTGAAATGAGACAAACTTGGATACTTATAATAATCTCCATTTTGTTTGTTGCTGGGCACTACAATCATGTTTTCCTTATTGGGATACATGATATTGATGCTTTGGATTTTCAAGAAAAGCTTTTCTTTCCACCATTTTCCTTATAATTAATGTTCATCTGTGAAATGAGACAAGCTGGGATGCTTATTATAATCTCTATTCCTTTGTGATTGGGCACTACAATTATATTCTCCATATTGGGATATGCAATATTGATGCTTTATTTTTGCAAGAAAAGCTTTTCTTTCCACTATTTTTCATATAATTAATGTTTATCTGCAAAATGGGACAAACTTGGATAATCATTATAATATCCATTCTTTTTGTTATAGGCACTACAATTATGTTCTCTACATTGGGATGCATGATATTAACACTTTTGATTAGCAAGAAAAACTTTTCTTGCCACCATTTTCTTGATAATTAATGTTCATCTGTGAACAATCCTGGATACTCAAAATAATCTCTAGTCTTTTTGTTATAGGCACTATAACCATGTTTTTCTCATTAGGATACATGATATTGATGCATTGGATTTACAGGAAAAGCTTTTCTTTCCATTATTTTTCATATAATTTATGCTTATCCATGAAATGAGATAAACTTGGATACTTATAACAATCTCCATTTTTTTTATTATTGGGCACTACAATCATGCTCTCCTCATTGGGATACACGATATTAATGCTTTGGATTGCAAGAAAGGCTTTTTCTTCCAACATTTTCATTATAATCAAAGTTTATCTGTGAAATAAATCAAATTTGGATTCTTATGTTAATCTCCATACCTTTTGTTATGGGCAACACAATCATGTTCACCTTGTCAGGATACACGATATTGATGCTTTGATTTGGCAAGAAAAGCTTTTTCCCACCATTTTCCTTATTTTTAAGGTTCATCCACGAAATGAGACAAACTTGGATACTTATTATTATCTCCACTTTTCTTGTTATCGGCACTACAATAATGTTCTCCATATTGGGATGTAATTGATACTTTGGATTTGCAAGAAAAGCTTTTCTTTCTACCATTTCCCTTTAAATTAATGTTTATCTATGAAATGAGACAAATTTTGACACCCGTAAGAATCTCTATTTTTTTGTTTTTAGGCACCACAATCATGGTCTCCTTATTGGCATACTCGATATTGATTCTTTGGTTTAGGAAGAAAAGGTTTTCATTCCACCATTTTCCTTATAATCAAAGTTCATTTGTGAAATGAGTCTTCAATTCTCATGAAAGTCCATATACTTTTTGCGATTGGGAACTAAAATCATGTTCTTCACATTGGGATACATGATATTGATGCTTTAGATTAGCAAGAAAATCTTTTCTTTCCACCCTTATCCTTATAATCAAAGTCCATCCATGAAATGAGTCAAACCTGGATTCCCATAATAATCTCCATGCATTTTGCTATGGGCATGACAATCATGTTTACCTCAGAGGGATACACCATGTTCATGCTTTAATTTGGCAAGAAAAGCTTTTTTTTTCCACCATTTTCTTTATAGTTGAAGTTTATCTGTGAAATAAGTTAAAATTGGATTCTCACAATACTCTCTATTCTTTTTGTGATTGGGCACTGCAATCATGTTCACCTTATTAGTATACACGATGTTGATGTTTGGATTTGGCAAGAAAAGCATTTCTTTCCACCATTGTCCTTAAAATAAATGTCTATCCGAGAAATTAGACAAGCTTGGATACTCGTAATAATCTCCATTCTTTTTCTATGGGCACTACAATCATGTTCTTCTCATTACGATGCATGATATTGATGCTTTGGATTTGCAAGAAAAGCTTCTGCTTCCACCATTATCCTTACAATCAAAGTCCATCCATGAAATGAGTCAAACCTTGATTCCCATAATAATCTCCATACATTTTGTTATGGGCATTAAATCATGTTCACCTCATTAGGATACACCATATTCATGCTTTGATTTGGCGAGAAAAGTTTTTCTTTCTACCATTTTCTTTATAGTTGAAGTTCATCCATGAAATGAGACAAACTTGGACACTTATTATAATCTCAATTCTTTTCATTATCAACGTTAAAATCATTTTCTCCACATTTGGATACACGATATTGATGCTTCAAATTTGTATGAAAAGCTTTTCCTTCTGCCATTTTCCTAATAATTAATGTTCATTCATGATAAGAGACAATTATTGATACTTATAATAATCTCCATTTTTTTTGTTATTGGCCATTACAATCATGTTCTCCTTATTGGGATACACGATATTGATGTTTTGGATTTTCAAGAAAAGCTTTTCTTTCCACCATTTTCCTTATTATTAAAGTTCATCTGTGAAATGAGACAAACTTGGATTCTTATTATAATCTCTATTCTTTTATGATTAGGCACTATAATTATATTCTCTATATTGGGATATGTGATATTGATGCTTTGTTTTTGCAAGAAAAGCTTTTCTTTCCACCATTTTCCTTATAATTAATGTTCATCTGCGAAATGGGACAAACGTGGATAATCATTATAATATCCATTCTTTTTGTTATTGGCATTACAATTATGTTCTCCATATTGGGATGCATGATATTGACACTTTTGATTAGCAAGAAAGCTTTTCTTGCCACCATTTTCTTTATAATTAATGTTTATCTGTGAAATGAGACAATCTTGGATACTCAAAATAATCTCCATTCTTTTTGTTATGGGCACTATAACCGTGTTCTTCTCATTAAGATACATGATATTAATGCATTGGATTTGCGGGAAAAGCTTTTCTTTTCACCATTTTTCACATAATTAATGTTTATCCATGGAATGAGAGAAATTGGATACTCATAATAATCTCTATTTTTTTCATTATTGGGCACTACAATCATGTTCTTCTCATTGGGATACATGATACTGATGCTTTGCATTTGCAAGAAAGGCTTTTTGTTCCAACATTTTCATTATAATCAAAGTTTATCCGTGAAATGAGTCAAATTTGGATTCTTATATTAATCTCCATACTTTTTGTTATGGGCAACACAATCATGTTCACCTTTTTAGGATACACGATATTGATGCTTTGATTTGGCAAGAAAAGCTTTTCTACCCACCATTTTCCTTATTATTAAGGCTCATCAATGAAATGAGATAAACTTGGATACTCATTATTATCTCCACTCTTTTTGTTATTGGCATTGTAATCATGTTCTCCACATTGGGATACATGATATTGATGCTTTGGATTTGCAAGAAAAGCTTTTCTTTCCACCGTTTCCCTTTAAATTAATGTTTATCCATGAAATGAGACAAACTTCGATGCCCATAATAATCTTCATTTTTTTTGTTGTTGGGCACTGCAATCATGGTCTCCTTATTGGGATACTCGATATTGATTCTTTGGTTTAGGAAGAAAAGGTTTTCATTCCACTATTTTCCTTATAATCAAAGTTTATTTGTGAAATGAGTCGCACTTCAATTCTCATGATAATCCATATACTTTTTGTGATTGGGAACAACAATCATGCTTTCCACATTGGGATACACGGTATTAATGCTTTGGATTAGCAAGAAAAGCTTTTCTTTCCATCGTTATCCTTATAATCAAAGCCTATCCATGAAATGAGTCAAACCTAGATTCCCATAATAATCTCCATACATTTCGTTATGGGCATTACAATCATGTTCACCTTAATGAGATACACCATGTTCATGCTTTAATTTGGCAAGAAAAGCTTTTTTTTCACCATTTTTTTTATAATTGAAGTTTATTTGTGAAATGAGTCAAAATTGGATTCTCATAATACTCTATATTCTTTTTTTGATTGGGCACTGCAATTATGTTCACCTCATTGGTATACACAATATTGATGTTTTGATTTGGCAAGAAAAGCATTTTTTCCACCATTTTCCTTATAATTAATGTTTATTCGAGAAATGAGACAAGCTTGGATACTCGTAATAATCTCCATTTTTTTGCTGTGGGCACTACAATCATGTTCTTCTCGTTGTGATACATGATATTGAAGCTTTGAATTTGCAAGAAAATCTTTTCTTTCCACCATTATCCTTATAATCAAAGTCCATCCGTGAAATGAGTCAAACCTGGATTCCCATAATAATCTCCATACATTTTGTTACGGACATTAAATCGTGCTCACCTCGTTAGGATACACCATATTCATTTTTTAATTGGGCAAGAAAAGCTTTTCTTTCAACCATTTTCTTTATAATGAAAGTTTATCCATGAAATGAGACAAACTTGGATACTTATTATAATCTCAATTCTTTTCGTTATCGACATTACAATCATTTTTTCCACATTGGGATACACGTTATTGATGCTTTGGATTTGCAAGAAAAGCTTTTCTTTCTGCCATTTTCCTTATAATTAATATTCATCCATGAAAAGAGACAATCATTGATACTCATAATAATCTCTATTTTTTTTGCTATTGGGCACTACAATCATGTTCTCCTCATTGGGATAAACGATATTGATGCTTTGGATTCTCAAGAAAAGCTTTTCTTTCCACCATTTTCCTTATAATTAAATTTCACCTGTGAAAAGAGACGAACTTAGATTCCTATTATAATCTTTATTCTTTTGTGATAGGGCACTACAATTATATTCTCCATATTAGGATATGCGATATTGATGCTTTGTTTTTGCAAGAACTGCTTTTCTTTCCACCATTTTCCATATAATTAATGTTCATCTGCGAAATAGGATAAACTTGGATAACCATTATAATATCCATTCTTTTTGCTATTGGCACTACAATTATATTCTCCACATTGGGATGCATGATATCGACGCTTTTGATTAGCAAGAAAAGCTTTTCTTGCCACCATTTTCTTGATAATTAATGTTCATCTATGAAATAAGACCATCTTGGATACTCAAAATAATCTCTATTCTTTTTGTTATGGGCAGTATGACCATGTTCTTCTCATTAGGATACATGATATTGATGCATTAGATTTACGGGAAAAGCTTTTTTTCCCCCATTTTTCATATAATTAATGTTTATTCATGAAATTAGATAAATTAGATACTCATAATAATCTCCATTTTTTTCATTATTGGGCACTACAATCATGTTCTACTCATTGGGATACATGATATTGATGCTTTCGATTTGCAAGAAAGGCTTTTTTTTCCAACATTTCATCATAATGAAAGTTTACCTGTGAAATAAGTCGAATTTGGATTCTTATATTAATCTCCATATTTTTTGTTATAGGCAACACAATCATGTTCGCCTTGTTAGGATACACGATATTGTTCCTTTGATTTGGCAAGAAAAGCTTTTCTTCCCACCATTTTCCTTATTATTAAGGTTTATCCATGAAATGAGACAAACTTGGATACTCATTATTATCTCCACTCTTCTTATTATTGGCACTATAATCATGTTCTCCACATTTGGATACATGATATTAATGCTTTGGATTTGCTAGAAAAGCTTTTCTTTCCACCATTATCCTTCTAATCAAAGTCTATCCGTGAAATGAGTCAAACCTGGATTCCCATAATAATCTCCATACATTTTATCATGGGCATTATAATCATGTTCACCTCAATGGGATACACCATGTTCATGCTTTAATTTGGCAAGAAAAGCTTTTTTTTTTGCACCATTTTCTTTATAATTGAAGTTTATCTGTGAAATGAGTCAAAATTGGCTTATAATACTCTCTATTTTTTTTGATTGGGCACTGCAATCATGTTCACCTCATTGGTATGCATGATATTGATGTTTCGATTTGGCAAGAAAAGCATTTTTTACACCATTTTCCTTATACTTAATGTTTATTCGAGAAATAAGACAGGCTTGGATACTTATAGTAATCTCCATTCTTTTTGCTATGGGCACTACAATCATGTTTTTCTCGTTGTGATACATGATATTGATGCTTTGGATTTGCAAGAAAAGCTTTTCTTTCCACCATTATCCTTCTAATCAAAGTCTATCCGTGAAATGAGTCAAACCTTGATTCCCATAATAATCTCCATACATTTTGTTATGGGCATTATAATCATGTTCACCTCAATGGGATACACCATGTCCATGCTTTAATTTGGCAAGAAAAGCTTTTTTTTGCACTATTTTCTTTATAATTGAAGTTTATCTGTGAAATGAGTCAAAATTGCCTCACAATACTTTATTTTTTTTATTGGGCACTGCAATCATGTTCACCTCATTGGTATACACGATATTGATGTTTTGATTTAGCAAGAAAAGCATTTTTTCCACCATTTTCCTTATACTTAATGTTTATTCGAGAAATGAGACAAGCTTGGATACTTGTAGTAATCTCCATTCTTTTTGCTATGGGCACTACAATCATGTTCTTCTTGTTGCGATACATGATATTGATGCTTTGGATTTGCAAGAAAAGCTTTTCTTTCCACGATTATCCTTCTAATCAAAGTCTATCCGTGAAATGAGTCAAACCTGGATTCCCATAATAACCTCCATACATTTTGTCATGGGCATCAAATCATGTTCACCTTATTAGGATACACCATATTCATGCTTTGATTGGGCAAGAAAAGCTTTTCTTTCTACCATTTTCTTTGATTGAAGTTTATCCCTGAAATGAAACAAACTTGGATACTTATTATAATCTCAATTCTTTTCGTTATCGACATTATAATCATTTTCTCCATATTAGGATACCCGATATTGATGCTTTGGATTTGCAAGAAAAGCTTTTCTTTCTACCATTTTCCTTATAATTAGTGTTCGTCCATGAAAAGAGATGATCATTGATACTCATAATAGTCTCCATTTTTTTGTTATTGGCCACTACAATCATGTTCTCCTCATTGGGGTACACGATAATGATGCTTTGGATTCTCAAGAAAAGCTTTTCTTTTCACCATTTTCCTTATAATTAAAGTTCACCTGTGAAATAAGACAAACTTGGATTCTTATTATAATCTCTATTCTTTTGTGATTGGGCACTACAATTATATTCTCCATACTAGGATATGCGATATTGATGCTTTGTTTTTGCAAGAAAAGCTTTTCTTTCTACCATTTTCCTTATAATTAATATTCATCTATGAAATGGGACAAACTTGGATAATAATTATAATATCCATTCTTTTTGTTATTGGCACTACAATTATGTTCTCTACATTGGGATACACGATATTGACACTTTTGATTAGCAAGAAAAGCTTTTCTTGCCACCATTTTCTTGATAATTAATGTTCATTTGTGAAATGAGACAATCTTGGATACTCAAAATAATCTCCATTCTTTTTGTTATGGGCACTATAACCATGTTTTTCTCATTAGGATACATGATATTAATGCATTGGATTTACGAGAAAAGTTTCTTTCCACCATTTTTTATATAATTCTTGTTTATCCATGAAATGAGACCAATTGGATACTCATAATAATCTCTATTTTTTTTTCATTATTGGGCACTACAATCATGTTCCACTCGTTGGGACACATGATATTGACACTTTGGATTTGCAAGAAAGGCTTTTTTTCCAATATTTTCACCATAATCAAAGTTTTTCCATGAAATAAGTCAAATTTGGATTCTTATATTAATCTTTATACTTTTTGTTATGGGCAACACAATCATGTTCACTTGTTAGGATAAACGATATTGATGCTTTGATTTGGCAAGATAAGTTTTTCTTCCCACCATTTTCCTTATTATTAGGGTTCATCCATGAAATGAGACAAGCTTGGATACTCATTATTATCTCCACTCTTCTTGTTATGGGCACTACAATCATGTTCTCCACATTGGGATACATGATATTGATGCTTTGGATTTGCAAGAAAAACTTTTCTTTCCACCATTTCCCTTTAAATTAATGTTTATCCATGAAATGAGACAAACTTCGATACCTGTAATAATCTCCATTTTTTTATTATTGGGCACTGCAATCATGGTCTCCTTATTGGGATACTCAATATCGATTCTTTGGTTTAAGAAGAAAAGGTTTTCATTCCACCATTCTCCTTATAATCAAAGTTCAATTGTGAAATGAGTCGAACTTCAATTCTCATGATAATCCATATACTTTTTATGATAGGGAACAACAATCATATTCTCCACATTGGGATACATGATATTGATGCTTTGGATTACCAAGAAAAGCTTTTCTTTCCACCGTTATCCTTATAATCAAAGTCCATCCATGAAATTAGTCAAACCTGGATTCCCATAATAATCTCCATACATTTTGTTATGGGCATTACAATTATGTTCACCTTAATGGGATACATCATGTTCATGCTTTAATTTGGCAAGAAAAGCTTTTTCTTCCACCATTTTCTTTATAATTAAAGTTTATCCGTGAAATGAGTCAAAATTGGATTCTCACAATACTCTTTATTTTTTTTCATTGGGCACTGCAATCATGTTCACGTCATTGGTATACACGATATTGATGTTTTGATTTGGCAAGAAAGGTATTTTTTTCCACCATTTTCCTTATAATTAATGTTTATTCGAGAAATGAGACAAGCTTGGATACTTATAATAATCTCTATTCTTTTTGCTATGGGCACTACAATCATGTTCTTCTCACTTCGATACATGATATTGATGCTTTGAATTTGCAAGAAAAGTTTTTCTTTCCACCATCATCTTTATAATCAAAGTCCATCTGTGAAATGAGTCAAACCTGGATCCCCATAATAATCTCCATACATTTTGTTATGGGCATTAAATCATGTTCACCTTATTAGGATACACCATATTCATGCTTTGATTGGGCAAGAAAAGCTTTTCTTTCTACCATTTTCTTTATAATTGAAGTTTATCCATGAAATGAGACAAACTTCAATACTTATTATAATCTCAATTTTTTTCGTTATCAATAGTACAATCATTTTCTCCATATTGGGATACACGATATTGATGCTTTGGATTTGCAAGAAAAGCTTTTCTTTTTGCCATTTTCCTTATAATTAATTTTTGTCCATGAAATGAGACAATCATCGGTACTTATAATAATCTCTATTTTTTTTGTTGTTGGGCACTACAATCATGTTCTCCTCATTGGGATAGACGATATTGATGCTTTGGATTCTCAAGAAAAGCTTTTCTTTCCACCATTTTCCTTATAATTAAAGTTCACCTATGAAATGAGATAAACTTGGTTTCTTATTATAATCTCTATTCTTTTGTGATTGGGCACCATAATTATATTCTCCATATTGGGATATGCGATATTGATACTTTGTTTTTGCAAGAAAAGCTATTCTTTCCACCATTTTCCATATAATTAATGTTCATCTATGAAATGGGACAAACTTAGATAATCATTATAATATCCATTCTTTTTGTTATTGGTGCTATAATTATGTTCTCCACATTAGGATGCACGATATTGGCACTTTGATTAGCAAGAAAGCTTTTCTTACCACCATTTTCTTGATAATTAATGTTCATCTGTGAAATAAGACAATCTTGGATACTCAAAATAATCTCCATTCTTTTTGTTATGGGCACTATAACCATGTTCTTCTCATTAGGATACATGATATTGATGCATTGGATTTGCGGGAAAAGCTTTTCATTCCACCATTTTTCATATAATTAATGTTTATCCATGAAATGAGACAAATTGGATACTCATAATAATCTCTATTTTTT
>JBBYHO010010879.1:1545-13352 GCA_038382025.1 Adansonia gregorii
TTTTTATAGTATTATATTATTATATTCATTTCGTACTATATATGCGTATTTGTATTTCGTCAGTTAATTTTTTTTTTTACAGTAATGGTTACCCTACTTATCTTTCTAATCTTCTGAAGTAGGTTCTCATTTATTTGATGGAAAGAATCATAACTTTTTGTAAGTTAATCATCTTTATGCTTAGCTAATAACTACACCATTTCGCATTAAATCGATTCTACTTCCGAAATTCATGTGCTCTGCAATTATTCCAAAGAATGTGCAAAACTTTTAGACCCCGCGTTGTCTGCAGCTTTTTTTAATGAGATTTACGGGGAATCAGTACACGAAATATTTATGGCATACACCGAAAACCTGTCAGAAGAGATGACAACGATAATGGGAAATTTACAGTTTCATAATTACTGAAAAATTTTGTATTTTTAAAGACGTAATGGGAGAGATTAATTATGGTAATTATGATAAAGCTCACAACCTTGTAAAAAGAATTGTCTGTATGTCAGGAATATAATGGAGACAGGAAAACAACCTTCACTTTTTTTTTCAAACTTTTTGTCGACTTTTCCATGCAAGGAAATATTTATATCTTGTGGGGTAATTTCAAAGAGTAGCCCAATGCTCATGCTCCTACTTTTTATTTTTTAAAATATTTAATATTAATGTTTAATATACTGTTAACTATGGATATAAAAATATAATGTTTAAAAATTTTTTAAAAATAAAATAAGCTCGAATACCTTACCCTTATATCCGAATTTGAATAAGAGCTCCATAGCTCTAAGGAGCAAATGTTAAGTTCGACAGCTGTATTAAGGTTCCATGGAAGTCGAGCTTAACTTTAATATCATTATTAGCCAGAGGTCTGCCTAGTGCTAGCATAATCCGATTATCTATAACTCGAGTCTGGTTTTTGGTTTTTTTGCAGACTGGGATTTGGAGCTGAGATCAATGAGCCCTTCAACGAAGGGTACATCAGTTGAAACAATGGAGAAGAAAGGAGAGTATGTTAATGGGGTTAATGGAATCAATGATGACCAAGTTGATTTTGATCCGAGTGCACCTCCGCCATTCCGGATTGCCGATATCCGAGCAGCCATTCCAAAGCACTGTTGGGTCAAGAATCCTTGGAGGTCAATGAGTTATGTTTTGAGGGATGCCATTGTGATTTCTGCATTAGGAATTGCTGCAATCTACTTCAATAGTTGGTTCGTTTGGCCTTTCTACTGGATTTCCCAGGGAACAATGTTTTGGGCTCTCTTTGTCCTAGGACATGACTGGTACCCATATCTAATTTTTTTTTTTTCCTGCTATATATGTTTTCAGTATTGGTTTAACATTTTGGATCAGTTGAACACCCTCTTCGTTTTTGGATTTTGCAGTGGCCACGGAAGCTTTTCGGACAATCTCATTCTTAATAATGTGATGGGACATATCTTACATTCTTCGATTCTTGTTCCTTACCATGGATGGTAAGTTAATTAGGTTTAACATTTGTTCTTTACATTGTTAATATACCTGGAAATCTTTCCTACCGTAGCGCGTAATTACATTAAATATATCATTTGAAATTCTTGCAGGAGAATAAGCCACAGACTTCATCATCAGAACCATGGAAATGTCGACAAGGATGAGTCATGGGTTCCGGTAAAACATTCTCCACTTTTTTTTCTCCTAATACATGCCAAAGTATTTATCAAATTGCAAAGTGACTTTGAACTCAAGCTTAACTTAATTGGTTTGAATAATTATTCTTAAAAGATTACATTTAATAATTTTTGGATTTGAATCCTCGGATTTGCATTTCTTTTTCTATTCTCAGGTTACTTACCCTTGGCACTCTCCTTTTTAATCTCAGATGCCTGAGAAGATTTACAAGAATTTGGGCGTCAAAACGCGATTTCTGAGATTCAAAGTCCCCTTCCCCCTATTTGCATATCCTCTGTATTTGGTAAGAAAGCTTGTTTTCAATGAACTAATTATAATCAAAAGTTATGCTTGCAAATTATAATATAAAATTCCTTATATTTGTTAAATTTGCTGCTGCATTTCAGTGGTACAGAACTCCAGGCAAGGAAGGATCTCACTTCAACCCTTATAGCAAGCTGTTCAGTCCCCAAGAGAGGAAACATGTGATGACTTCAACCGCCTGTTGGACTGCAATGATCATTTTCCTTGCCTATTTGTGCTTTACAATTGGTCTAGCCCAGACATTTAAGCTCTACGGTGTTCCCTACTCGGTAGGCTAACTGATTACCTTACCAAGTTTTCCAGTTTTACATACATAAAAAATTTCTCTGATATCATGAAAATGATCTACTATTTTCATAGATTTTCGTCTCATGGCTGGATTTAGTGACTTACCTACATCACCATGGCTATGAGCAAAAACTTCCTTGGTACCGTGGCAAGGTAAAACTTTCATCTATATTACTTGAATTTGGTGAGAGTCAGACACAGAATGTGTTCAACATAGGTGTACTAAAAATTTTTTATTTGGAAGGAACTTGGAAAATCATATCTCAAACTCATATTTAGATATATGTTAGACACGAGTATCACTCAGAAGAACTTAAAAAATGGAAAGTAGGAGGCGGAGGTGTATGCTGCATTTGACAATAAAATTTTGACAAAGTTTCACTCAGGATTTTGTTCTTGTAAACTGACAGGAATGGAGTTACCTTAGAGGGGGGCTTACAACAGTTGACCGTGATTATGGTATATTCAACAAAATTCACCATGATATTGGCACCCATGTCGTTCATCATCTCTTCCCTCAAATACCTCATTATCACTTAGTAGAAGCGGTAAGTTAATTCATCAAACCAGATTGGTGTTATTTTCTCAAAGATAAGTTAATTCTAATGGGTTTGAATATCGATTGATCCTTTTGGGCTTTTTTGCAGACTAAAGAAGCAAAACATGTGATCGGGAAATACTACCGGGAGCCGAAGAAATCAGGGCCAATTCCATTTCACATAATCAAGAATCTAGTGTCAAGCCTTGGACAAGATCATTATGTGAGCAACACTGGAGATATAGTATTTTATCAGACTGATCCGCATATGTTTCAGCGGCTTTCCCCTGGCAAATCTGAATGATGAACTTTAGATCAACGTAGAGCTGAAGAAGAACTTGAGCTTCTTTCACCTTTAAAACGTGACAGGACTTCGTATTTTTCTTTCTTTTTCTTTTTTTTTGTCATCCAATAATTAGCATTGATGTTTCAGCGATCTCATAAAAAAGAAAGATGTTGGTCATTCTTTTACAAGTGATGGATTTTTCATAGATTGATTATCAGTACATGATGATCTCACGTGGTATGAACATTGGGCTGAATTTCTTTGATCCTTTGCACACACACACACACACACACATACACACACACATATATATATATATGTCAACAATTACAGCGGATGTTTATAACGGATCGAGAGACAAGCTCTAAGCTTGCACAGCATTTGAATTTGGGAATGAGTGCTTAGCTTTTCACACCAGAAGGTGTTCAACTTAAGCTGGAACTCTCACTAGATTCGATAGACAGTATCAGGCACGAACCAACCTCTCAAACCGTGACAAGTTCACGAAGTTGACAATTATCTTAATTTCTTTTTCTTTAAAAAAAAATTAAAAAAAAAACTTGTGATCAAATCTTGTGAGGTTTGTTGTGGGCGTTTTGCGCCTGGCTTTGTCTTTGAGACTTCGATCCATGGAAATATTGGGCTTAAAGAAGCTAATGCTAGACCATTTCCCTATGTGATCATTGATGTTTCATCGGAGCTTGATTTCTTTTCTAATTGTTCATCAGTGCTTGCTGATAAAATTGTTTTAGAAATTAACAGAAAAATGCGATAAAAGAGCAAAGTTTGACAATCACCGGGGTAGGGGGGGAAGCAAAACACTTACAAGATTTCCATATTTGATTCACCAAAAATATGTTAATTTTAAATGATTCTATTATTAAAATACCCAATATAAATATTCAATATAATTTTTTTATAAAATTAATTAAAAATATTATTAAACTGAAAAAGTAGATTGAAGAATCAAATATGGCAAGTCGAGTCACAGTCTTTTTCATATTTTTATTTATATCTAAATAGGATTCAGTCCAATATGAAAATTAAAATTTTATTTATAAATTAATAAAAATTAAATAATTGTATGTTAAATTTTATTTTATAATTAAATTTAAATTAATATATGTTTTATAATTAAATTTAAATAGTCTCTGAATTACTATTTAATAATAAAAAAGTATTTTTATTTAAATTTAGGATGGGTTTGATAAAGCGTTGAAAATTTTCAATGCATTTAAAAAGAAAATTTGCAATGGCTTAATTTTGTTCAATGCGTTTACTAACTTAGATTAAATATTAGATAAAATTTTCAATAAAAAAAGTGTTGAATATGATAAGCAAGTAGAGTTAATATAGAATGGATTTAGTCAATTTTATTTTTTAAAAAAATTATATTTAAATTAAATTATATTTTTTTAAATATAAAAGATGAAATATTTAAATTAAACATTTATTTTTTATCAAAAAATAGCTGGAAAGATATAAAATATTACTAAAATTAAAATTAATAATTTATTAATCAACATTTACAATTACCAAATAGTATAATTATATTCAATATTTACCTTTCAATAATATAATAAACAATTTTTATAATATAAACTTAGTGCTTATAAATTTAATACTAAAAAATTTAGTGCTTAAGTTTTTAGCATTTAATTTTTTAATTTATCAAACACATAATTTAAATTTAAAAAAAAGTTTAAATTCTAATTCAACTGATAGCCTAACCTATAAATAAATCTATTAAGAGCACCGCATACTTAACCCTCCCCACTTGCTTAAAAATTAAAAGCATTGTTGGGTAACTAGGAACTACAATGAAAGTAAACTTGCAATATCGAATATAACATTATTACATGCCATGAAAATAATATCAAAAAAATTAGTAAAATGTAAAATTAGATGAAACAATAATACAAATACATGGATTTTTTAAAATTTATATAATATACTTTATTAAAGTACCAAATGTTATATAAATATAAAATTATTTTAAATAAAATATACAAATTATATATATATAAATGGAAGGCCGCTTTTAAAGTGGGGAAGTCGGCATCTTCGGCTTCAAAAGCCAGAGAATTTCCACAGCCCCAAAGTCTAGAGTCGATCCTCCCCTTTAACCTAATCGTCTCCTTCCACGCCAAGTCACCATCTATTTAGCTCACAACAAATATCCCACTTCTTTGCATTCTAAGCAACTTTTTTTACTATTATTTTTGAGGATTTTTGTTGAAATTACGCTTTAGTCATACGCTTTAAAGTTGCCATATTTGACAAGTAAACAACAAAAAGTTGCTGGAAAAAAAATAGACTTCTCATAGAGCGCGCGAACATAATAACATATACGTTAGTGATATTGATATCAGCTTTGCCCATCGCCCTTTGCCATTTGTCCCCCATTTTCAAATGCAAATCCCATCATATCTCTCTTTCCAACTACCCCTTTTGCCTTTCTTTCACTATCACATTTCTCCATTTGCTTTGTCCCTTTTTTTTTTCTTTTGTGCAAAGTTGTAAGCTGAAGTTAGCTCAACAAAACACAGATCATTCTTGCAGTGTTTTTACCTTTCCCTTTCCTTAAGTTGTTTACTTCCTTTTTCAACACGAAGCTGTTGTCCAAAAGTGCAACTGCTGGTTGCATTGCATGGATCTTACGTCGAATTCTTTGCTTCGGAAGTCTCCCAACTCGCCCTTCTAATCACATCACTGAGGTTAACTCAGTCGCAGGCTATAACGAGCAACACTTAATGGAAGAAAATGCAGTATCATGTAGTTCAGAAACGTAGAGCCTCAATGAAGATCAGAAGATTCAAGTCCGGTTTTTTTGTTCTTGATATTGATCAAATTCATCATTGATCATGTTGTTCCTACATCAGCTTGGTGACTCTCATTTTTTGTTTGTAAGAGTAAATCTCATATATCATGATTGTCAAGGACATGAGAACAAAGTGAATGGGGTAAAAAAGAAAAAAAAAATGTATATTCCAAAATTCCTGCAAACCATTTTTTTTATTTCTTTACATTCTATTAAACTTTTATCCATGCTATAATCATCCAATGTATATCTTAACGGGAAAACTCAAATCCTAAGTTGGTTCAAACTACTAAAGTATAATAAAGTGTGGACATCATCGTGATTGGACATCACCTACTAATAAATTCAATCATGGGTGTTATCCGTTTCATTTTGTGAGGTTAAAACTCGATTTAATTTGATTGATTATTTAATTAATAAAATTATTTTTATTTAAATTTAATTTTAAATTATATATTAATGTAAAATATTTTTTGAATAATGAAATAAGATATTTTAGATTCATGGAATGATGTCAAATTTAAAAAAAAATTTAATGATTAATAGAACTTGATATAATCTAAGTGACCAACGAATAAAGCTACTCAAATTTTATTATTGACTACTAAAAACTAATATATCTAACAAGCCATTGAATTAATAACAACTCCTTGAACATATTGTTATTCAAAAAAAAATTTATATTTGAATGTAAGGGACAAGAATGAATTATTGGAACTCATATACATATATATATATATATGTATGGAAAGAAGTGTAGCTAATTTTAATTTAGTTATTATAATATTTCTAGACTGAGAAATTAACTTTTTTGGGATTTGTAGAAACTTCCACCTTGCGAAGCAAGTCATTAAGCAAGGTTGCGATTAGGATATCAAGTCAAACTTTGATTTTGTCCTAATCTTTTAGTTGAGTTTGAGACTTAGAGGAATAGTATCCAACCGGCGAACTTGGAACAATGGTTTATTTTTATAGTTTTATTAAATTATTAAAAATAATAAAACAATCCCAATGCAGGTAACGCTGGCAGTAGGAATCAAGGAAAGGCCTACCGTCAATGAAGAAGTTATAGTATTATGATTTTTTTTAAATTATTTTTTAGTTAAAATATGTTGATCAATGGATTTCTGTATCTTCGAGAAACCGTATTGAAATTTGACAAAAACATTTCAGTCTTTTGCTAACAAGAAGCAAAAAAAATCATCGGTACTAAACATGGGGTTTAGTCAATAAGCTAGAAATTTGAATTTCAATAATTGCATCTCTTTTTATTCTTGAACTATAGTTTCTTTTGTACCAAAAACAAATTCCAGGTTGTCTGAAATGATAGCTTTACTGGTGTTCTTCATCACCCCAGGCTTCTAGTGCCCATCCCACTACCAGGTTTTACCGAATAAGAAAATTCGACTTCAAGACACAGCTAAGCTAAAAACTAGTAGGACTGCCTATAAGTGCTCAACAATGACACCCACTTAGAATCATGAAATCGATGAGACTCACATCTTTTGAAATGCCGAAAGTAAGATGCAGAGATTCAAAAAGTTGATGGGTAAATAACACAGTAAAGATAAGCAAAACCAAAGAAAAGAAAAGATTTCACCGGGGAATCACATCCAAAAAACCATCCATCTGTGCTTTGCGTAAAGAAATCAAACTCTCAGCTTAATGGTTTTCAACGGCGCGGAAGTGAATGATGTTATCAACATCCATTTCCATTTTTTTTTCTCCAGCTGAAGATTGAATGTTGGTATTTGATTTGCATTACAGCTGCCTCGGAGCCAAAAAAAAAAAAAAAAAAGCCAGGTAAAGGTTAAGCAAGATTTCACTTAAATATGCGTGTGCATATATATATATATATATATTAATTGAATAACACATTAGTTTCTGGTACATAAAGTGTGTACAATCCCACCAATTGAAATAAAAGTAACTCTGAAACTTGTTGACTAGATGAAAATTAGCCTAACAACCCTTGGATGAACATGGGAATCCATCCAAGCAATGAACCAAATTTAGTGGCGAAAAAGAATAACAGATATTAATCTTGAGAACCTACGAACACAGTATTGCAGAAACCCTTTTTGTTTCTGCTCACCTTGTATTCTCCTAAGGGGGGGAATTGAATTTTTCCCCTTCTCCATTTCATACCAATTATAAATGCTGAATATTGATAGAAGTTTTTAAAAAATGGCCAAAAACAAAACTAATTAAAGTTTAACTTAGACGTTAATGGTGGGGCTTGCTTTGCTTTTTAGGCCACCATCTGCTCCTGCTCCAGATACAATTGCTCCACCCAGGCAGGAAGCACCTCCGAACCCCCGGTGTTAAGATGACATTGTTGCTGCTGCTCGTCCTCAAAACTGAACTGCCCAGATGAAGGGGTGTCTTTTACCAGAGACTGGACCCAAGACACATCTGGCTCATCCAAAGTTGGTGGTGACATTGAGTGTGCTGCATTTCCCAAATTGCTGCCACTGCTTCGGAACCCAAAAGAAGCAGATTTTCTTAGTTTATTTAACTCTTCTCCCTGTATACCCCAGTCTAATTTTCCATCAGGTGAGCCCCAATCTGAAAGGTTAGATTGCATTACACTTGCTGAAGAAGCTGGTGAAGAAAACCCTGAATGACGATTTACAACAGTGCGCTCGATAAAGCTCTGGCTCCGCTTTGCAAAGGCAGCTGACCTTGAACTTAAAACCGCAGCTGCAGTTGGCCTAGATGGGTCAATCCCAAAGGACTGAGATGCCCTCACGGTAGAGGATGCTAGGTTGGTTGGGTAGCTAGCACGGAGCTGCTGGTTCATATTCTGACGCATCTGAAGTCCAGTGGGAGACTGCAGCTGAGGAGCTGGAGCATCGAGTGAGATTCCTTGTAACTGTGGCAAAATAGTAGGATCAAGAGATCCAAAAATATCTTCAAGGTTAGTGGGCTTCACCCCTCCAAACCTATTTAATTCACCAGTCCGGTCACCAGATGCAGAAAAGGCCGAAGCAGTGGACAAGGGATTGTTCCAGTTGGTTGGGGAGGAAAGACCAGATATCTTATCAATTAGCTGCTGCTGCCGGCGGCGACGATGACTTTCAAACCCGAGTAGTTCCATGTCTAAATCCATATCCCGAGCACTTAGAGCAGTTTTCAACCTACTACCAGGAAGCTGCAAGGTAGGAGGTACGATGTTAGACTGGTTTGGCCACATGGCTCCACCCAGAGGAGAAGACGTACCAGTAGGGGTCAAGGGCGGTGTTGATGTTGGAGGTATCATAACAGACGGGGAGCCAAGTGCGAGTGGGCTCATTGAACCCATGTCTAAAGAGGAACCAGTTGCTGAATAAGATCCTGGGGAAGGCACAGCTGAACCTGTTGATGCATACAAGGGACGAAGCTCCTCAGGCTTGTGAGCAAAGAAACAGACCCTCCTGTTGCAATTAGTCTCGTCCTTGCATAAACGGGTTCGATACTGGGCGGGATGAAGCCAACACTCAAAAATACCATGTGCATACTCACAGTTATCACCCTGCCTGCAGGTTCCCTTACGAAATTCAGGGCAAGGAACACAGCTATAATGATATTTCCTAGGATCACGCCTCCTCGCGTTCTCCCCAGGATGAACAAAGGGGCACTCAGTCCAGTCATGAGAGTAAGCCCTCGAGCAAGGCTTGACCTTGAAAGTATACATCCTAAATTCATCCGTCCCATATATCCCGTTCTTAATGTCTGGAAGAGTAAGATCAATAGGATACTCTTTCTTCTCAGTTCCATCTTTTGAAACCCGGGGCACTGAGTTCTCTTGCTGCTCTTGCCCTTCCATTTCATTTCCTACTTGGGCAGACAAACCCTCTATTTCACCAAAACTGCCATTTCCTTTCAACAAAGACTCCAATATCTTCTTCCTCAAGCTGGAAGCTGAATTACAAGCGGGAGCAATCACATCACCAGGCCGATTTCCATTAGCATTAAGAGAATTGATATCAGCAGACGCATCAAGCAAGGCTTTGACAACCTCAGCTGAATCAAAGGATCCACCAGCAGCAGCACAGTGGAGAGCGGTGGCCCCATCAGAACCACAAGCCCGGTTAACATCAACACGGCCACTTTCAATGATATAATTCACCACGTCCTTGCTCCCGAACATGGAAGCAATCAAAAGGGGTGTTCTTTCTTCAAACCCCATCTTCCTTGAACCCATTTTCCTTCCATACCAAAAGCTTAGCTCATCAATATCATGACCGTCTTCCTCAATAGCACTTTTAAAGCCAATCAGATCATTCGAAGCCGATAACTCTAATAAAAGAGAGAACTTTTGAGGAACCCCATCTCCCTTATGAGAATCACCACCCTCCATCATGAAAACAGTTTGAGTTGGTTCCCTCTTTGAACCACTGCACATTGAAATTTGTCTCCTTGTCTGAGAAAAAAAATTAAAGCACAGGAGGGTAAAAAAAAAACATTCACCGACTCATTCAATAAATTCAGACACTAAATTTGACACAAAAAGAGACAAAGAAAGAGAAAGGACACTATAAACTTCATGAATTTAACAGGAAAAGAAAGGGAAAGACATCATAAATTTGTCCTAAAGCATTCAATTTTACAGATAAAATTCCAATATTTAAAAACCACAACCATTAAATATATAACAAATAAACTTATCCTAGAATTAAAAACCAAGACATAAAGTTTTAAACAAACAAGAAACTGAAAATCAGTTACGAAAACCTCAACAGAAATTAACTACACATGAAATAAAACTCCAGCCAAATTTCCAAACATAGTACAAACATACATACGCTAACAACCCCCAACAACAAAAACACTTCAAAGTTCCAAATTTTCATACATTTTCTCACCAACCAAACAGAACACGAACAAAGCACCAACATATTGAAAAAACAAAAGAAACAGAATTTAAAAAAATACCTTCGAAACACAAATATGAGAACAATAGCAGAAACCCAGAATCTCTCTAAGAGGGGGGAAAAAAAAGACAACCTTTCGGCCTTTTAACTTCAAAGTTCAAACCCAGAGTTTAGAAGAGAGAGGAAAGAAAAAGAGAGACTTTTGGTCCTGGGTTTTTTGTTTTATTTATTTATTTTATATACAAGTGTCAAAAAGAATGAGGCGATGGCTATGAAACCGAACAGATATCACATGAATATATAATATAAAAAATTAATAAAAATATATAAAAATCATATAATTTACAAATAATTAAAATATATTATTAAATTATTAATATATTAAAATTTATATATAATATTTTAAATATAATTATAATATTAACCAAATATAAAAATACAACACATTTGTGAATTGTGATCCTCTTTCCTCTCTTTTTCGCGTAGAAATTTCAAATTAAAATGGAATGCACATGAAATGCAAATGAAACTTAAAATTCATTTTGGGGGTTGGGGGGGAGGGTTTTGTTTACGTGGGAGTGGGGTCCACTCAGCGAATTCTTAATATCTAACTGCTGTGGAGTGAAAAAGTGACACGTGTCAAGTACATATATATATACACACACACATATATATATATATATATATTCATTCTTGTGCGGAAACGGCCGCCCGACTTTGGAGAATCCGTTTTTGTCACGCCTTACGCGTTGTTTGGCTCGTTGGTGGATGATGTGGACGTACCTGCACCGTCAGCAAAATTTTTTTTATTTTACTTTTAAATCTGATTCGTTAGTGATTTCTGATAAAATTGTTTGCCTGTGACTTTCCATAAGGAGACCGCCGAATAGAGTTGAAGGACTGGAGGCCGTACGGCAGGGGACTTTACTTGTCTGTGTAGAGTGGCGGGGGGCGGTGAGACTGATCAATAATGGGGCTGGCTTTTTTGATTTGGATACTTTTGCTGTTTTACTTTTTAAGCGGGCAAATCCCTTGGGGCTATCGACGAAC